>JAJHUR010072415.1:0-33862 GCA_027495735.1 Lutjanus campechanus | reverse complement strand
GCTGGAAAACTATTTAACTGATGATTCACAGCAGCACTCGCAACAGAGAGAAAGTTCTCATGTGGATGAGTGTGAGAAAGGCAGTGTGTGAATATAGACAGAAGCATTGATGTGACATGAACTCTGATCATGAAGCTTGCTGTAACTCTACATTTTAGTGGTTTACACCGCAGACTGGGGTCTCTGTCAACGGTGATAAACAGCTTGATCCATGTTATATATGAAAACACTACTGGATATGCTGTCTCCCATCCTATAAGTCATTGTAATGAGAAACTTTCTCAAATAATGACTTAGTATCTCAAAATAATGAGAAGCTTTCTCAAAAAAATAAACTTTTTCAAAACTAATAAAAAAAACTCCTCTAAAAATAACAACTTAGTATCTAAAAATAATGAGAACCTTTCTGAAAATAGTCACTTAGATATGCTTCCAAGTCATTATGTTGAGATACTACGTCCTTATTTTGAGACAATAACTCAAAATTTAATGAAAATAAAAGAATTGTAACCCTCAAAATGTTAAAATCATTTTTTTATTTGATGGCGTTGTTGCCCTGGCATAACACCAAAGGCCAAGGCGCTTTGCCCCTAAAATGATAAAGCTCCACACCTGTCTGTGTTTTACTATTTGCGCCCTCATTTCAGCAGTAAAATTCAAGTATAGTGTTAAAAACTTAATATCAGAAATGTGAAAACAAATCAAATGAGACGTACTGTGAAGAAAGACTCTCTCTCGGTGAGTTGCCCTGACATGGGAAGCGACAGTCATCGAGGTCGGACTCTGAGAACAGGAACAAAGAGTCAGAAACTTTCTGTATGAGATTAACAGATTAACGCTTATATCACACTCTGAGAAAAAGAAAAATAGTTGTGTCCAGGTACGCCTATACTTGTGAAAGCTTATCTAAAAGTAGCTTCAATTTCGTAACAAATGCAAATAAACACATTGTCTGAATTGTGTCTTCCTCTCACCTGGCAGTGAGGTCTGGGCTTGGCTCAGTAGTGGCGGCAGTGTCGGGGCTGTGGAGAGACAGCTGGCGAAAGGCTGGGTGGAGGTCAGGCTGTAGGAGGTGCTGGAACCTGGATGGACCTATGAGACAGAGAACATCAACATCTGGCTCACAAAGAAATCATCTGCACCATGTGGAGAGTTGTTGGTTAAAGAAAAAAAAGAAGCCTTCTGCTCATACAATGTAAGAACTTGTCTACTGGTAATCTAACAACATCTGCTCAAAATAATAGCATGAAACATGATTTAATATTATTCAACATTACTCACCGAAGTGCATTTTGCTAACAAAATCATTTAATAAAATAAATTGCAAAAAAAATGCAATTAAATATTTAATGAACATTAAATATTTAATGTTCATTAATATAAAACAGAACAGCAGCAAAAAGAGCATTTTTAGCTCATTAAAATTTCAATCAATTATAAATAAATTAATACAACAGCTCTCTGTATGATCAGGATGAATGGCCTGCCTTATCCACCCACAGACCTTTTCACTGTCATATTCTTATTTATAAGGCTGTTTTTGGACTGTTGCCTCCTGACCTACAGGTCTGCATCTGACAAAAAAAGATATGGAAAGTTTTCGTTTTTGGTCCCATGACTTATTTTTACTAACTGTCCCCGACTTGGAACCAGCTGCAAAATCACCCAAATCTTCAGGAGGAGTCTCATTGCACACTTAAGTGTTTCTCAAAAACTTGAAAAGAGGTGAATGTTGAAAACTGCTGTGAAAGCTTATAATTCTGTAATTTGTGCGTTGTTTTTCATTTTCAATAGTTTCATGTTTTTCTTATGTGTCAATCAACTGATTTAAAAAATGTAATCATTGTAATATAATCAAAGTGACAAAAAGTATTCATCTTTCTTTTGGAAACACGGGAACAAATGTCTGCATATGTTTAACTATACATACTTGAACTGTTTTGATTGTATTTCTGTGTTGGTGTTCTTGTATTTTATTGTTTTTATATTGATATGGACCAATATGTCTGAAATAAAGTTTTACTGAAATTAAAATTACGTCTGCAACCATGTTATTTGTGCTGCTCAGCTAGGACACTGTTGAAAAAGAGATTCTTAATCTCAATGACAGTTTTACTTACGGTTAAATGAAGGTTAAATTTTAAAAAAAAGGGAATGTATTAATTATAAGCAAATTAAAAATTAATTGATTATTTGGCTAATCATTATATTAAATAGATGGAATCATGTACAGCTGTAATGGCATTTATTTTCTTTTACAATTGATCTGTTCATTATTTTTCCCATTTAATAATTACAGAAAGAAAATCTGTCAGAAATTTAAGAAAAAAAAATCTCTGCCATCATTTCCCAGAACCCAGTGAGAAATCTTAATTTTGTTTAATTTATGCAACTAACAGTCAAAGCCCAAAATATATTCAGCAAGAAAAACCCATAATATATTCAGCATCTGTTGAGCTGGAACCAGCAAATCATTCATTCATTTCAGTTTAAAATTAAAAACTGAAAATGATTTATTTATTGTTAAAAATTTTATGTCAATCAACTAATCAGTGATGAATTGGCTCAGCTCTATAATAATGTTGTTTGTTTACCAGGAAGTCAACAGTAAGTGACATATGCAGTAACTAATCATAGCAGTGGCCGTATTTCCATCAACATATTTTTATGTGCATTTTCATTAGAAAAGGTTTACGCTCTCTTGTGGTGGGTTTTGCTTCGTTCGATAAAGACTGGAGGTGGAAAACTTTGTTGAATAAAGGCCTGGTCACACATTCAACATTGTTCAACTTTGGTGAACTTTGAAGGGGCGGAGCCACAGCCTCAACCAATAACAGAGACGTTGCCTCGGCTGGTCTTGAAAATAAATTCTGACTTTAGAAAATTTGAACTCACTGATCAGCTGTTTCAGCTTCGAGAGAAGAAGAAGCTGATTCAGCCGTCATGAATGTAGCTGATATGACAGAATAATTACAAGTTGCCCAACTGAAAAACAATCCTGAGCACATCACCCCATTTTTCTCAGACGGCCAAGCCGACTGTTTTGTTTCTTCTTCTTCGAGGTTTATTGATGATTGACAAACAACTGGTTTTGTCTCTGGCTCACAACCTCTATGTCTTCTACTGTTCATTACAGCCATGTATAATGAAGCCTAACCGCCAACTTGAGTAGTCAAGTTATTCTCTGAAGGAAACACTCCTAATTTGTGTTTTCTTTCATTTTTTTCAACATTTCAAAAGTTCACTTAAAATTTACTTGACAATTAGATGGAAACACAACTAGTGTTAACAATTAAAGCAGTCATCATCTATATTTATATACAGTAGCACTTTTTAAACACAGTCACAACGTGCTTAACAACCACAAAACGTAGAAAACCATCTCAGACACAGGGATGATGCAACAGAGTACAGAGCATTTCATCCTGAAACCTTCATGCTGACGGAATTAAACAGCCTAAACCAGGGGTCTGCAACCTGCAGCTCTTCTGCCTCTCCGGCCAAAACTGGCTCTATTGAGAGTGAAAGTTGCTCACCCCTGGCCAAAACTCTTCTATCTTTCTGAAGTACCTGTGTGTTTGAGACAGCGTTGACCGACGGAAGTGAGAGTGCGGAGACGTGGGATTGAAGGAGTCCTGAGGAGAGAGGGGTGCTACACATACCCCCTCCCAGGGACAAGGAGGTGCTACACACCCCTCCACCCAGGGAAAGAGGGGTACTGCAGACGCCCCCCCCTAGCGTGAGAGGGTCCTTAAGACTGGAGTAGATACCTGACAGAGCAGAAAGGTAAAGTTAGGCCAAAAGATTATTATTATTATTATTATTGTTATTTTGCTCTCAGAAGACAACAAGACACAGCACACCAGCGTTTATGTACAAAAGAGAATCACTCTGTAAGTGGGGCAGGAAATCTAGCGCTCACAGACATGTGCAGCGCACACAGAAACCACTATCTAGGACAATATCTCTGCCTTGCACAGATGAAATAAATACTGTGAGACAGATTTACAAAATATTCTACATTTTAAAATCCAGTGTATTAAGAAACAGTGTAACAGTATCTTTATCTTGTTTGTCCTGCTTGGCTCTAACTTGTTCTATTACAACGTCAGGTCCTGATACAGAGATAAGCTGCTGCTGTGCTGCTGACATGGCACATGTGTAATGGAAACATTTCAACACTTTACACACCAAAGCGCAAACAGATAGAGATTTTTTTTTTTTTTTTACACACGCTTGCTGTGACACACAGGAAGCTCGAGGGCTACCACACACACACACACACACACACACACACACACACACACACAAACACACAAACACACACTCACACTTGCTCACTTAAACTTACCGGAGCCAAGCAGCGAGTTTCCACGACTCGTGGAAAAGCTGCCGGCAGAGGAGGAGGAGAAAGAAGAAGAGGAAGAAGAAGAAGCAGAAGAGGAGGAGGAGATGGTAGTGGGAGGAAGTGTGGAATGGAATGCAGGGTGGGGGACGGAAGATGGGCTCGGGTAGAGCGAGGATGTTAAGGCTGGAGGAGGAGGAGGAGGAGGAGGAGGAGGAGGAGGAGCTGTGTGGTGATGATGGTGGTGATGCTCCTCTTCCCTCCTCTCTCGATTCTTGCTGCCTCGTGGGCGCCCTGGACCGTGGCTGCTCTTCTTGCTGCCACGGTGCCTCCTCTCTCTGGGCAGTGGTGGAGGCGTGGCTTTGTCCTCCAAGTCTGCCTCCTCCAGGATGGGTGGTGTGGTCAGTTGAGATGGTTTACAGAGAGACTTGGAGGGTTTGTAGTCCCCCGACGAGGAGATCTTGCGGATCTTGCTGCTGCTGCCGAGCCCTGACGAGGAAGTGATGCGCATGATG
This sequence comes from Lutjanus campechanus, assembly GCA_027495735.1. Classification (NCBI taxonomy): domain Eukaryota; kingdom Metazoa; phylum Chordata; class Actinopteri; order Lutjaniformes; family Lutjanidae; genus Lutjanus; species Lutjanus campechanus. The sequence goes on along the minus strand of JAJHUR010072415.1, from coordinate 29,002 downwards.
GACCCAAACGTGGAAATCGTGACCTTATTCTCAAAAGGGCTCGAGTTGCCCTCTGACCTGTCGTGACCCTGTGACCCTGCCAGTGGGCCGTCAGCAGGAGTCAAAGCTGGTGGCTTGTGGTATTTACTGTCCTCTTCCTCCTCCTCCTCTTCCTCCTCCTCATCTTTGTCCTCCTCCTTCTCATCGTCCTCTTCATCCTCGTCCTCCTGGATTGCTGGCCTCCTGTGACGCTCCTTGCGCTCTTCAGCGCTGTGATCGTCGCCGCCTCGGTCATGGTCTCGCTCCAGGCGGGAGGACGATGAGAACTGATGGAAATCCTGAGCAGACGACAGGGAGCCACCTCCGAGAGAAACACAAAGCTACAATCAAAGATTCTCACTCGGGGTGGGTGGTATAAAGAGTATAAATTTGATAACACAATGATATAATGAATGAATGAATGAATTTTGAATTTGAATTTTGACTATACTGTCCTAACCAGTAGAACCCTCTCTTTGCTTGACCCAAAAAAAAAGTTGTCCCAAATTTGTCCCCGGATTCATTTCAGCAGCCTGTGTCAGCTAATGGTCTGGAAAACCTGAGAGCCCACGCTGCTTTGTTTGGAAACAAAGCACTGCATAATCAAGCTAGCAGTGGCAGTGAATGGTAGACTACAGACAGAGCAGATTAAAAAATTGCTTTAGCTTTCTCTCTTCAAGTTAGCTGGTTCACGCTCTGTGTGTGTGCATGTGTGGAGAAGCCGCAACCTCACAATAAATTCAACCAAAACATTTAAAGAATTGATAACAGAACTGCCATATTTTTATGGGGTCAACTAGGATAAGCAGTTAGACAAAATACAGAGAGCTTTGATTTTAACTTGATATAAAACAATTTGCTGCAGTGCACACAACAAAGAGGAGGGGGAGTTGGTAAAAAAAGACTGCTCCATCTTCCTTCAAATATTTCCTTGCAATACAGTTAAGAACACAGTAATAGCTGCCATGCAGTTGCACCACCAGTGTTTTACTCCGTCAGTAGCATTCATATTAAAATTTTAATAAAAACGAACACGTCGTGATATATACCAATGTCTTAATGGCTTCCATGCTCCACATTATAGCATGATATCCATCTTAAGCCATACTGCACAGCCTTAAACGTCACTGCTATCAAAAGTGACCCCTCAACATTACGCTCCTGTTTCATTCTTCACATGGATGAATACCTGTGTTAAATGGACTGGAGGAGCATGAGGAGGAGGAGCAGCTCTTGCCAGTGCTTCCTGTCTTCTTACTGCGATGACCATGACTGTGTGAGCTCAGCTTTTTGGACTTTCCCTCACTGTCCTTGCTGCTGTGATGACTGGAGGATATCTGAACCAAAACACACAGGTCATAACAAGATTAATTTTATTTAGTCAGTTTTTGCACCAAAGTGACAGTTCTTCACTATATGTGAAATTAAACCTGACATGACCTATCAAAATGTTCTTTATAAAATACTGCCTAAGATATTGTGGCATTAAGATTTCTTAAAAGTTAAACTTCCATCTCGCAGCGTCCAGCACCTCTAAAGTCACCCTGTTCATACCTTTTCTATACTGCTGCTTGTCACTGAAGAGCTCAGGCTGTCAGAGGACTTCTTGTGGCGCTCTTTTTGCCGAATCTTGTCCTTGTGACTCTGAACAGACAGGAAAACACACAGCTCAGCTATGCTACGAGTCAAACCAGATCCTAATAGGCACACACTAACCACTCTCACACACACAGATACACTTAATGCAAATCAAATTTCCCCTCAGGGGACACACACACACTCACTAAGGCTGTGTATCATTTGAATTCTCTTTTTTTACCACTGCCAATATAATGCCATTTTGGAACCGATACCAAAACTCCATTTTACATACCTTACTTTTAAAGCTAATAGTAATTTAACTGAAAATGCAAAAGTTCTCAAAAGTTGTTTGAACACAAGCAGACAGATGAAATAGTCTTCTGTTAAATCAGAAACTTTCTGATCAAAGAATATGTAAACACGACATGGTTCCAAATTGTGTGATCCATCTGAATGTTATGCCTCTGAGCTTGTCAATTCCTGTTATCAATGCTGGCTTGTTTTTCTGACAATTAAGTTGCTGGAAAGCTGCAACAAGAAGGACGGAGGCTTCATTTCACAAAGAGAACAGTGTTAGTTGTAATATCTGTAAAATTATCATTTCAAGTAAGGGTGGAAACGGCAGCAATATGCTGAAACATGTTTCTCTGCAACATGGGCTTAAATTCCAGGATGATCCATGTATTTGACACTCCATGCACAAGTGCCACTGTTTTCCAACTGAGCCGCACGTCTGTTACCGTCTGTTAAGGTACCAATCCTGTTATAATAACATGAGCGCCACCCAGGCAGGTTCAGCCAATGTTTTCTTTGACTAAGAAAACCTAAATTAAAACAAATGCTATACAAATATTTTCTCATTTCATCCACACTGAGTCACATGCATGCCTTTTTGCTACTCTGTGTCTACACTTTGTTCAGACTCAGAGATACTAATATCTGTGTTGACGCTGAAAACCTGTGTATTTTCTACCCATACAGAAAATTAGGAACTGGACCAATAAGCAGAATTGATAATAGAACTGGTATCTCTTATCAATTCCTATCCCTAGCTTCAAATCTGACCTTATTTTCAGTATCAACCTTTTTGTACCAGACACTCGCTGTTGCAGTTACACTCACAGCAGTACTTACCTTCCTCTGTCTGTGGTGGTGGTGTTTGTCCTGCGATGGAGAGCTGGAGCGCCCCCTGGAATGACTGAAGGCGCTACTTGAATTTTCACTGGAGCGCAACTTCTTCTGCTGTAAAGACCAAAGGGGACAGTGAACATCATTTGAAGACCAAATAAAACCTGTCGGGCTTCAAATATGGCTTAAATGCGCCATCAGTACGGAACTCATTGTGAGATTTTAGATGAACAGTAAATATGGGCAGAAGCAGCTGAGCCTCTTATGTTGCTTCTTGAATAAGATAGCCCTTAGCGAAAAAAAATAACGGGATGAAATCGATGCTGTTACACAGGCTAAAGGACCTGTGTGTGGGATTTAGTGACATCTAATGGTGAGGGTGTAGATTGCAACCACCTGAATACTGCTAAGGTATGGGAAACTACAGAGACTCGCAAAAAAGATGGTGGTTCAACATGGCAGCCTCTGTGGATGAGGACCTGGGCCCTCTGTAAATATAAATATAATGGCTCAATTTAAGGTAACACAAACACAACAATTCCTGTTTTCAGGTAATTTATATACTTATCAAAACATAGTTATGTGTTATGCCAATAAATCCCCATAAATCTTACACACTGGACCTTTAAGTCAAATCAAAGAAATAACAACAGCTAAATAGAATATCAGCTGTGTTTACAGTTAAGTTTAGCAGTTTAGTGATGTTTACTGTTAAGAGGTAGTGTTATCACAGGACACTTTGGGGATAAGGACATTCACCTTGCTTGCAGCAGCTACCATTTTTATCATGTGATATTTAAGACAATGTTTTTTGCAGTCACTTGACTGTTGTCCGTCTTACCATTTTGTTATAGTGATGCTTGCAGTAGCCGCAGTATTTAACGTTGTCAGCTTCTGGGCCTTCCTCCTCACACAGCAGACCTGCCATCTGAGCACTGAACACAGGGTGTTATAGGGTCAGACAGGAGAGGAAACAGGAGAGCACACACACACACACACAGACACACAGACCCTGACAATGACACCTGGATTGGGCCCGAGTCACTTGAGAGCTTTTGTCATTGACAGAACGGATCAAATGTTTGATCTGTGCACACAGAAATCTGTGCCCTATAATCTTCCAGGCTTGATCTGCATTGTGATTGGAATCAGTTGCAGCTTATGCAGAATTAAGGTACGAAGCAAAGGAATGAAACTGAAAAGCGATAAAGTGGTCGAGTGGGGAAAGAAGTGCAGACACTGTAAAACAAATACAGCTATCTGCATTTTAAGGCAGGGCCATTCTTTCTGCTGACTGACTGCTGTTTCAACAAGTAAAATCAATTATGCGCATCTATAATCAGATCACTTCTTGACCCTTCGTCCAAACAAATGTCACGTCTTGGTTATAACAAACTGTCCTGCTGTGAATTAGTGTGTAGTGTTTAATAGCTTTTACATACAGATAATTTGTCAACACATTCACAGGTCAAACAATTGATTTTGTATCATCAAGTATTCCTGCAGGATTTTTGCTGCAGCTCTTTCAGGGCAATTAAGATCTGAACTGATGATGCTGACCATCATGTTGTCTTAAAATGCTAGAGACAACACATTTCCATGCAAATGCATGTATATCAAGGCTCAATGTTAATGTTTTTTGTTTTTTTTACTTGTTCAGTTAGGCAAATGGGTCAGAAAGTCAGTTTTTACTTTCTCCTGTACAAAATGTTCAGCAGGCTCCCAATTAAGTATTCCCTCTAATCAGCTGTACCTGACCCATGCACCACAAAAGGCACTTCGTCCACGTTTTGCACATACATTAAATATGAAATTTAGTTTAACCAGCTTTGTTTTGTCCTTTCTGTTGCTTCCTGAGCCAGGGTACTTAGGCCACTTAGTCAATTATCAAAAAGGTAATACTTTTTTACCACTTGCCTAGCCTAGCAAGTGAATTGCCAGATCTATTTGCCTGACATGGCATTTTACTTGCCCTGGGGTAGTGAGAAGTCCTTATTGTTGAGTCCTGCATATGCACATAAACACCTTAACACTTACCAGGTGACATGAAACGCTTGTCTGCAGCCCTGTCTGTTGCAGGTCATGCAGGCTCCACAGGCTGCCTTGCTTTCCCTCCCATGATCCTCACAGATGTAACAGGTCTGGAGAAGCAACAAAGATGGAAAAAAAATCAGAGATGAAGGAACAGAGACACATCGGTTATTATTTTTATTATTAACAACAGGTGCTACGTTACTCTGTAGACGAGCAAAGTTCACACAAAGTCCTTGCTGTTTCAAATTCACATGTAAAGCTGTGTAAAGCTTGTGAGGTTTTTCTCCATCTGTTGCACCAGTGTTAGCAGGGCAAACTCATACATTCATGTTATTTGGCCGTTAAAGTGAACCTTTGTGATTGTAGTGCGGGAATGATAAACAGCTTCTTAATTTGAGGCCAGCCGCAGCTCTACTGTAAAAGATGAGGAAGTTTCACGACAACAGATGGGGATTTCAAACAGAACACAGTTTGCCTTGTGCTCGCTGGTAAAGCAAAACTGTTGACCAGATGTTTAGGAAGGCTGTGGAAAAAAAGCTGACATTGAAGGGCTTGAGGCTAGTTGTTTTCAAAAAGAGCTTTCACTTCAGGGTTTTCTGTATCATTAGGCTACTAAACTTTTGTTCCTTTCCCTGTGACCTACATTTAGTCGTTTCCTTCTATTTTTATAGAATAGGTGTAGAATGGTTTCACGATAAACTGTAGGACAATTCATCACGTGCATGCAAGATTTTGGAAATAATTTTGTAGCTTAAGGCTGGAATTCCTGCATCCTGTGTGAAAGCAGCATCAGTCTTTACTAATATGTAAATGTCCACAAAATACATATGAGCATGCTCAGGCAGATAAACACATGCACGCACACACAGAGCTTTTGTACTTCTTCCTCAGCTTTTTCCCCAGCAAGCGGGGCTGACTGGTGGGGGGCAGAAGAGGCCTAGCAACAGGTGCGGGACAAAGGAACAGCGGGCTCTTTACCTTTTTCGCTACAGCCCTCTCTGTTTCGCCTTTTCTCTCCCCTTTTCCTCTGTCTTCCTCTGCTCCCCACATCCTACTCGGCTCTCTCTGTTCCTCCTCAGAGGATGTCGGCTATGTAATGAAAGGCTGAAGACATAACTACACTGAGCGTGTAAAAGGAAGAGTGGCTTCTCAAGTTTTCACTGTCCATTGTAACGCTGTCTAGGAATGCAGGCGGCAAAATCTGGATGAATGACTCTGACGGGGGGGAAAGCTGCATGCAATTTACTGTAGCTGACACAGTAATATGAAACCAGGCACTCAAACACTCACATGTGTACATTTATATGCAGGCATGCACACCGAGACACACACACACACACACACACTACAAACACACAGAATGTCAGCGACTGGCTGCTCAGTCTAATGAGTCCATGCGTCAAATATTGATTTCTTTGTAATGTGCATTGCTTTAAAAGGGCTGCTCTGCTGCATGCCAGGTACACACTGCTTACTACATCTGCTGTACGCATTCTGCCAGCTATCAAACTACACAGACAAGGAAAAGGGTACAACTGGATACAGTTACAAGACAGCTGATGTAATGATAAAGCTATAACTGCCTGAAACCAGTCTGTGGTTAAAACGGTTTGCTTTACAAAGTGAAAAAAGGCATGAGCGGAATATTTCGGAGGCATTTCTGAATGACTGTGTACATGATGAAGGACGTGCTCAGCCTGTTTTCTATAGGTGGTCTCAGCCTGCATGTTAGGACTCTGTGTGAGGTCTCATAATCTTTGTATGTCATCAGTCAGTGTGCAGCATGAAACTGTTTCATACGTAAACATGTCATTGACCAGTGTTCATTATTATACATGGCAACTGCATGAAGGAGTGACCTGAAAATTGATGTTTTCTATTCATGATGTTTTGTACAACTTAACTAATGATTTTTTTCTTCATCTCTTTAGCTGCAACCAGCAGCTCTAAAGGTTGCTCCACTGGTCAGCCAACAACAATTTCCAACCCTTTAGCAGCCACAGTTTTCAACCTAGGAAGCAGAAATTCAGAATTCGAGGTCACCAGACACTGAAGGTGTACATTTTACGTGCATGCCAATTTGCTAAAAGGGGGCGTGTTAATGGGAGGGGCCTATTGCAAAAAGACACATAAGTTCTAAATGAATTCACAGACATATAGCACAAGACTTAGCAGAAAAGTCGTCATGAGCCAAAGGACAGCTACACAGTATACACGATTTTGCTATTGGACAACATGTTTCCTCAAAATACTTTGCAACAGGCTTTGAGATGCGTTTTCTCTGGTGGGTGGGTGTGTCACAGGTGTTACCCAAGCAGCAGCAACTTGTCTATAAACACCACTGTATTAAAAAGACATTGCAGTGCAGTCCGCCAGCCCACATAAGAGGCTGTTCAACCCACCACCTGAAATAAACATTTTGCTACATTTTGTTGGAGCTAAACGCAGCCCTGATGAACTGATCATGACAACAGTGAAAAGGGTGTGTGATAGAGGACAAGTCCTATAACTCCAAAACACATTTACATAACATGACTAAACTCATGCACTCATGGACACTTTCTCGTAGTCTTGTGGGAAATATCACTGCACTCAGCAGAGTTCCTTTATCATTACTTACTTATGTCTCACCTGCTAGACTTTAGCCACGCCTCCTTTACAACTCCTGAACCGTCTGTCATAGACATTTGGGGGAGGCAACATTGGACCCAGCAGAGTTCTTTTTTCACTGATGATGGTTGCTTGTTTGTTTTGGGAGTCATCACTGGACTAAGCTGTACTTTAGTCACACCCCCTTTAATAACTCATGAACTGTTTGTCATAGAGCCTTGCGGCAGGAATCACTGGACTTGGCAGAGGGTGGCGTGACTCAGTCCCACTCCTTATATTTTCGCCATGGAGGTCAAGGGGATGTGGTTGTGTGTGAGAATGTAGGCACATGTGGATACATGAACGTACAAACAGTAATAGCCAGTCGCATTGTGAACTGGTTGTGTGCTCATCCCCCCCTGTTCACACTGTACACCTATGACTGCCGCCCTCAACATAGAGAAAACTATTGTGAAATTCGCAGATGACACCACCATCGTAAGCCAGATTTCAAATGACGATGAGACTTCATATCAGCAAGAAATCAACAGTCTTGCAGAGTGGTGCACAGAAAACAACCTACTGCTCAAACAACAAAACCAAGGAGCTGATTGTTGATTTTCAGAGAAAGGAGGAAAAGATGCACACCTCTGTCTACATCAATGGAGCTGAGGCAGAGCAGGTGAACAGGTTTAGGTTTCTGGAAATCAACATCACATGAACATCAGCAGTGGGTGATTAAAATGGCCCAGAACATCACTGGTACCAATCTATTCAGCATCAGTGATACTTGTTCACCCTGCCGCTGTGTGGCAAAAGATACAGAAGTATCCGCTGCCGTACCACCAGACTTAAGAGCAGCCTCTTCCCTCAGGCTGTGAGACTTTTAAATTCATCCTCCACACTCCACCATGAAAAATTGTTTAATTTCTATGACTTGCTATTTATTCACCCATTTATACTTTTCTTGTTTTGAAAGCAGTATAAAGAGACAACAACAGCATTCACTGTACAGTACAACCCTGTACTGAATGATAAATAACTGGACCTTGTACCTTGAAAATCCATCACAGATATCCCAGAGCCTCTTGAAATTGTGTTTGTGTCTGACCAACAGTCCATAACCCCAAAAGATTCAATTCTTAATCCTATAAAAACGTGGAAGTGCAGCAAATCCTGTAACTGTATAAGCTGTGGCCAGTGAATGGTTGTCACTTTTGCATGATAACTGACTTCAAAATAATCACTTCAGTACAGTTCAGCACATAACAGTGTGTATTTTGTAATGAAGTGTGATAAATGTACTTCTTTGTTGTCCCCTCAGCGTGCCTCATCTATTTCTACTTCAGCTGGAAATCTCCCACATTTCCCAGAATGACTTTCAACAACCTCCAGAGAGCGGGTGTGACCTTGCCACATTCAGTTCTGGGCTTGTACGGTACGTGTAGGTGGAGAGAGCGATGGTGCTGAGGAGCAAAAATGTTTTTCCCGTTAAGAGAGTTGTGCTATTTCCCACATGTCTTAAAGCTGCGTCGCATCAAGGCTTGTTGAAACTACTGTTGTTGGTGGAGAAATTTCTTTGTCTTTTTCTCCGTATAGATTTCTCTCTATGGGACTGTTGATACTGGTGGAAAAAGTCACAAAGTCTCTGCTCTGAAGACGTACAGAACTTGCTGCTGCAAAGATTTATTGTAAATGCTCTGGAACGAGCTGTGTGAAAGTGATGGGGCTGGGTACCTCTTTAGTTTTTAATTCAGATGCCAATGCACTAGCTGAGTACAGATACCAAAACTATACTTCTTCCCTTTACTTTATTTCTAAACATATGTTCTGTAGAAAAATCACTGAAAAAATAAACAAAAAAATCTAATGCTTAAGATTTCCATCACTGGTTCACAGACGAACATATTCTACGAACCAATCAAATGCAAATATGGGGAAACGCAGCTCTCGAAGGTGATGAGAACATGACGGTAGGTATGTCATATGTTTCTTTTGTGTATATATTCATATATAGTGTTTTTAATATGTTAAGTATTTTCAGAGATGCTTCACTTTGGCAATAAATACAGTGTTTCACCATGCCAATAAAGCAATCTGAAATGAAGTGAACTGCATATAGTTCTTTAGTGCACTAAAACTAACTGGATCAAATGTATACCACGCAACAAAAACATTAACCTTGGTTCAGATCTTCAGGTGTGAAAAGTTTTTGAAACAGAGCTCCACACCCTTATGAAGCCCTACAGTCTAATTTCACCATGTGTCACAAGTTTAATCCTGTCAGCAGTGTCAGTGTGTGTCAGTACCTTGATGTATCTCTCATGTGGGACGTACTGCAGGATGATGGGCTCCATGGTGAGCACGTTGGCAAACTGCACCTCGGGGATGTAGAGCGCACACACAACGTGGGCCCAGCCTGACAGAGAGATTGGCAGTGGATCAAAGGCATGATGAGGTTCCTTGTGAATGAAGTGGAAATCTGCAGCATTTATTCTATTTCATTCAAGGAGGTGGTCCTGCCGTTTCATAGACTTGCTGGCTAACTTGGGGAAAGGGGAGTGAGCTTTACCTCCACTGTCCGTCCTCTTGAGGGCACCATCTTTGTGGGGACACAGCTCACACCTCTGAGGCAGGACAGGAGAGAGCAGAGCTTATTCTGAGTGGAGCGTTACTGGTGACGGGTGAAGTAGGAATGGATGGATTTGTTTTGTCATGTTTTGTGTTGGCATACTACTCACCACGCGCGCCGCCCTCTCCTGTGACTCACACTTCCGACAGAACCACGGACCGGTGGGCACCTGGACAATGCCATAGCATGCTGGGACACACACACAGAGCAGGGTAATGATACTATTTTTAATACATGGTCCTTTGCAGTTTTCCAGCGCATAAACAACATGTATTACAGTAGAATTTTTCCTTTCACGTTGTTTCTTTCACTTTATCTTTTTACTATACTGTATTTTACACACTTTTACATTGTGGTGTCCTGTCAGTAATGTTAAGTGCTGCTATAATGCTTAAAAAGACTATTTTAATCCACTTGAAACCAATTAGTCCATGAGCCAGACCAGATATTGCATGTACATAACAGCGGTGCTGCTAAAAGGACACCAAAACAGCCTCTACAGCTCTACCTACTACTTCAATAAACCTCTGACCTCCAGATATCTTGATGTAAATAGGTTCCATGGGTACCCTCGAGTCTCCCTTTACACAAATGCCCATTTTATGCTCATTACATGAAGTTTTGGCAAACTGTGCAGTTTTTTGCATGCAGTCAACTTGTTATTTTCACCTATTCAGTTTCAATATTCCTGCATACTGTGGTCTTTAAACTGTATTGGAGTATCATAAATTGGGTGTGTCTGGAAAGCCAAGACTCTTGTGGATGCAGCCTAGTTGTAATCATGTGCGATCTGATACGATCCATTAGCCTAAACTATCACGTAAATGCTTGGCTAAACTTTGGGCAACATGCCATAGAGAGAAAAGTGTCACAAGTAACAGATAAATTTATTTTAATTTTAAATGTTGAACAGTGCTAACCATTCAAAAATGCTGCTAAAAGGTTTTCTGTGTGAAAATAAATAAATAAAATGTAGCAGCAGTATAACTGAATCATGTTGTGGACTACAGTATGTATTCCTTCCTTTTAGAGAAGTAGAATATTTGAGCATGATGTTTTTCAGATGGCTAGAGTGAGCAAAGTGTACCCATTAACAGATATTAATAAATTAAAGACATTATTAACAGCTGATTGTTTAAGAGACAGGAAAAATGGTATTCGATTTTTATCAGTATCAGTAGATACTCAAGGTTGCAGCATCAATATCAGACCTGATAAAGTTTTACTGAGCCATCCTGAATGATGTTAGCAAGGTCATGTTATACAGGTCATTTCACTGGGGTGAGACCATTTTTTCAAACTTGACTTCACTGTATAACTTGACCTATAGTGACCTCTCGGATAATGACACAGCCTCGTGGAACTTCATAACCACAAACGAGACACCTGGAGCATTCAGAAGATGGATGGCTTTCCTATGTATACTGACAATAAGAGAGTTTCTGAGCAATCCCCTGAACAGAAGTGCTCACCATTGCATTGCAATTCTTTAAAAAATCTGCAAATGTTTTTGATACATCAAGTCACAACTGTTCCTTAAGGTCTTACTGTCTTAATGTGGTATTTTGGAGCGATTTTTCCCAATTTTCATTAACTCTCCCAAAGGCATTTTCCATGTTTTGAACAACAGCAGTCCATAACTTTAAGAGGTGATTTTTACTAATAAGCTGCCAGTCCAAAAGGTCTGTCCTATCAAAACACAATGAAGGGATATACAGGCATTAAAAACACTACTAGAACACAATTAGAATTTGCCCACCCAGATGGTGCCAGTATGCTAAATTTTCATATATTCTTGGCCCATAGAATATATGAAGACAACTCTCAACTCAATCTGCTGTGTCAGCCTCTACCTACTCTGTCTTTATTACATTTTAGAGCACTTTTGCTGACTTGAGGGGACAAAATCATCTCTACTTGGAACATTGAACAAGCAGAGGACGCCAGAGTGATGTCAGACAGACATAACTGCACACCAGCCTCACAGAGTTGGTCCAGAAATGTGATCCTGTAAGATAACTGGTGTCATTAAGGGAGCAAATTAATAATTACTCTTTCTTTTTTATTATATCATAATCAATATTATGTGCTATTTTTACATTCTCTTTCTGGGGCAATATAATTTCTTACTTCTCAATATCATTGCCAATATTACTTTTCAATGTAATTGCCAGTGCTACTTCTACTTTAGCTGACTTTTGTATGTATTTTATTTTTTATTTTTTGTGACTTATCTAACTTCCATTCTTATTTAGGCAATGTTTCTTTGTGTTCACTCTCTATATACCTTATATTTCTCTTTATATTTAATACTCTGTTGTTTTTATTCTTATGATACTGTAGATTTTGGAGCAAGCAGGCATATGAACTTACTGATTTATACAATTCCGTCTTCTCCTATTACATTTTAAGGCAATTTTGCTGACTTCAGGGGATAAAACCCATCTCTGACTTGGGAAAAATGAACCAGCAGAGGAGGACAGAGTGAAGTCACACATGCTAGCCACACAGAGTTGGTCCAACACTCAGGGCTGACTTTTTCTCAGAAATATGATCCTGTGAGTGAAATGGTCTCATTAAAGCAACAAAGCAATTGGTAACTACTCTTTCTTTATTGCATTTTATGGCACTTTTGCTGACTTTGGGGGACAGAATCATCTCAACTTGAAGAAATGGAAAAGCAGAGGACACAGGCTGATTTTTTATTTTTATTTTTTGCTCAGAAATATGATTGCACACCTGAACTGGACTAATTAAAGCAACAAGGCAAGTAGTGACTACTCTTTATTTATTACATTTTATAACACTTTTGTTGACTTTAGGGGACAAATTTATCTCTGCTTGGAGAAATGGACCAGCAGAGGAGGACGGAGTGAAGTCAGACAGACATAAATCTGTATCAGCCTCACAGAGTTGGTCCAACACTCCGTCACGGGGATGATTTCTGCTCTGAAATACGATCCTGTGAGTGAACTGGTCTCATTACAACAACAAAGCAACTGGACACATAAGGTAACATAGTGTCCAAACCGGTGGGCCTCGCCGGTCGTGGCTGTTTTGTCGCAAAAACACGCCTCTTGCAGTGTGTCGTGGATCCGACCGGGCCAGACACACACACACACACACACACACACACACACACACACACACACAGGGACCTGAGGTGCCATCACGGCGCCATCCAGGCTCGGTGTCACTGTGCCCGGCCGGCCCTGCGTGTTTAATCATGTGTGTTGCTGAGAGGAAACAACAAACAGCACGCCTACCTACCTACCCCTCCCACACACACAAACACGCACGTAGACAGCTACAGTCCTGCCTAGAAACCTACCGACCGACCAGCGGCACCTCTGGCTGCCTCCAGCCGCCGGGTCAGCCGCCACAGCTGCCCGGTAACCACACGCTAACGGCGGCTAACGTTACCTTGGTGAACGGCGACGCTGCAGCCGTGTCCATCACAGTAAACCAGCGGATTCTCAGCCCAGCCTCGCTCGTCTGAACACACGCAGCAACCTCCGACCATTTCCCGCATGCTTCTCCCATATGAAGAAATGTATTTCCCCACCCGGCAACCGCTCAGACCTCGCCCAGGCCTGTCAAGTGGTGGTCCCGCACTTTAACGCCGCACCGGGCATAGTCGTGGACCGCTTTCGTCGCGCAGTTTTAGCGCAGCGGAGAGGCGAAATCTCGGCGTGGGGTTTGTGGTGCTGCTGCTGCTGCTACGTTTTTTCCGTGATGTCCTCTCCGTCCCCTTAGAACCGATGCAGTGCGCATGCTCAGACCTGCTCCTCTGGGTCGAAATAAAAGTCACAGTAAAGGTAGCAACTTATTGTTATTTTTAATACGAGTTCCTCTTTTTCACCGCATATCTTCACACTTCGACGTGTATTTTTAAATTATCATCAATGCGACAATATTGTGCCGGAGGAACGCCCATCTGTTGATCTGAGTTATACAAATTAGAGTAGTAAAACATGTGGATCAATCGGTCAAAACCGCTGGCTGCACTGTTTCTCCATCAATTTTGCTTCAACAGCGCCATCTTCAGGATTTCCACAAAATAACGTTGCAACAATTTCAAGCTATTTCACCATCCAATGTCCTGACCTGAAATGAAATGAAAAACATCCATGGTGTGAATGATACACCTGTGTGTCTATATTACTGCCCTGTTATCATTTAATATATTTCATTCTGATTTATTCCATTTCAGTGTAAATTCTGAATGATCTGCATTAGGCCTGGAATTTCATCACTGTGGCAAGGCCAAGTGGCACAAAGGCCAAATGCCAGGAGAGCAAGGCCTCAAATAAAACAGTGATTTTGAATTAATTTAACTTAAGGATTGAGGATGATTTTTTATTTTAAATGGATGAATCAAATGGACTTCATTTGAAATCAGCCTAGATAAATTACAAAAAAAAGTATTTCACAAAATAATTTATTGTTATTTACAAATTACCAGTTTACAACATTATATGTTGCTGATTCTTGCTGATTTATCAAACTATACTCATAAACAACCGAACGGTTTTCCAGCAATTCATAACAGGCTAGAAATCTAACCCGTTACTAGTTATCTGCACAGTGTTTCACTTGATGTGTCTAAAAACCATGTTGACAGGAAACAGGCAGAGGAGAAAATGGCAAAATCAGTATGGGCAGTGAGGGCCGGGTATGAAGGCCGCTCCGGCTTCAGGATGTATAATTTTTTGAGGGCTATAGGGCCAAACTGGCGGGGGACGGCAGCCATGGCCTTCATGGCTTCCATGTACTTTCTGCCCTGATGTACAAGCAGTGGTTGTCTTTTATTCTGTATATCTGTATACTAAACTCTGTGTTTTTTCTCCTTTTTTCCCCTCAATTTTGGGAAGTCCTTAGAGCCTTTGAGTATTTTTATCATGCTCATCTTTGTCTTTGTCAAATTTGTCATGATACCCTGTCTCTTATACAGCAAACCAAATCTACCTACAAGCACACATAAAATAACCTGAATCTGATGTTTCATGACTCTTAATTTTATTCCTTGGTTTTTCTCCAGGTCAGTGTACAGTGAAATGTTCCAATGAAAATACATCAACCTGAAATGCATTTAGATTTTTGACTGTCAAAGCAACTTAGAGCTGGGCAGTATATGGATATAAATGTATAATATCTAAAAATATATAAATGATCTTTTTCTGGTTTTAAGGGCTGCATTATAGTTAAGTGATAGGATATTTGCTTTTACCCAATCATTCATTATATCCACATTACTGATGATTATTTATTAAAAATCTCATTGTGTCAGTATTTTGTAAAAGTACAAATAGTCATCCATAGAATAATATTGCAATATTGATATCAAGGTATTTGTGAAAAAATATTGTGATATTTATTTTATTCATATTGCCCAGCCCTGACTCCTATAATTCAGTCAGCAGATGTCACCAGAAACCTCTCCTTTTGACTGGACTTGCGTCATCGTTGCTTTATGACTCCTGTCTCGGTTGGCTGAGTAAACTCTGGCAGACAGGCCGGGTTTATGGTGGAAATGGGACTTTAGACACGCACATACACAGATTGGGCAGAAGCATGGCTTTCTAGATGCTCGACCCGTTCCTGTTTCCTTACGTGCTTCTTTTAAGTTCAGAGGTGATATGTCAGAAAATATTCTCTTTTTTTATCCTCCCACATTACCACAAACTACCCTGACTCAACTTTAGCCTTAAACTTATGCAAACCAACTTACTCAACAAACTACCCAGAAGATAAATACTATGAAGTCAAACTCTTATACCTGGAAAAAGAGAAGCAGTCTGGTTGTACTTCTGAAATGGATGACTGAGCTTTTTAATCCGACATATGGACATGAAGCTGTGATGACAGTTTGTCTTACAAGTGTCACTTCTCATCAAAACCCAGAGACAGAAAAGGGAACTGGCTCTGATGGAGAGGACAGATAGTGTGGTGGCAGCTGGATGAAGCTAACACCCTATTCTGGTCTGAAGGCAGCAAGGCGTGACCGAGTCCCTGCTCTGACATGTGGGCGAGAAGAAGTACATCCACGTTCACATGCACACACCGATGCACTCACTAGTCAGAACCCATTTTGTGTGTTCACCAAAACTTCCCTAAGACTCTTAGACAGATTTAGCTGTCGTCTGAGGTTCCTCAAGTTTGTCATGTGAGAAGTTCCCACAAACCCTCAATTTTTACCAAAATTTTGCCCTCGCACAAATTCCCATATGTGACTTGCGTTTTACTGGCAGACATAATTTATTACTATCCACTCTGTGGGTGAGGTGAGAGTTAGGTGGGAAGACTGAAACTTTTGATCAAAATCATTTTTGCACATTTTCTCAGTGAGCTTTCTTCTAACTTCTTAGAATTAGGAGTTCCAGAAGGGCTCCTGAAGGGCTAAGGTTCTACCCAGAACCATTTGCTTCTGAAGAACCCTCTTTTGAACATAGGCTTTGTTAAGGGTTCTCTGTAGGACTAAGGGTTCCATGAAGAACCCTTTTCATCCAAGGAACACTTTTTAGGAAAAATAGTTTTTCAAGGATTGCTGAAATCCTTGAAGAACTCTGTCATTAAGGATTCATCAAGAGTTTTTGTACCATAATATAAAATGGTTCTCTGTAGAACCTACTCAGTGGATTCTAGATAAAAACCTTGGAATTTAAAATGTTCTCTGGAAATCCCTTTTGCTGAGTTCTAGATAAAATTCTAGGAATATAGAAAGGGTCTCGGTAGAATCTTTTTAAGTGTGTTCTATATAAAACCCTTGGAGTATAAAGGTTCTCAATAGAACCTCCCTTGGTGGGTTCTTGTTTGCACCCATAGAAGGTGAAAAGGTTCTGAACAGAACTCAGAAAGGGTTATGGGTGGAAACCTTCACAGATGGTTCAAGGTACAACCCTTTATAAAAGGTTCAACAAACACACAAACCAAAAGGGGTTCTTCTTTGGGGATAACAGAAGAAACCTTTATTTTTCTAGTTAGCATCTTTATTTCAGAGTGTGGTTAAAGAAATAATCACGGCTATTCTCCATTTACACTCCACAAAACTATGAATGCAACGCTTTTGTTTTTGCTCCCAAGAAGCAAATTACACACATAATATTTCTTAATTTAAAAGATAATTTTACAATTTAAAAAAAGCACATTTGTCACAAAACTGTTTAACTATAAGACTGTGAATATATATGTAATTAGAAAGACTGCACACCCAACTGCCATCACTTTCTCCCTCCAAAAGCAAAAGCTTAGCTGCTGAAGCTACAATGCTTGTGTGTTTTGTACCGGCATACAGTCACATGAACAACGGGTCTTGCAAATTCTTCATGGGTCACACCGGAATGGGAGGGGCTTCACCTCGCTATGCAGATGCTGATTAAACATCATGGTTATTGCTCAGGTGCTCCTATATGTATGTGTATATGTATCCCTATATGCCACACCTGTCAGGCAGATGGATTGTCTTGGCAAAAGAGAAGTGCTCTCACAAATTTGAACAAATTTGTGAACAGAATTAGGGAGAAATACAAATTTTTTGAGCACACGAGAGGTCTGAGATCTTTTACACCAAAAAACTGTTGCAGTTAAATTTATGTTGAGTATAGTTTGGGACTTCCTGCACCATCTTTATGGGCCCAAATGGGTCCCAGGGCCATTCTCAGGAGCATTAACGCATAAAGAGCATTTCATTGTCATGCAGTACCAGACTTCCTCCAGCAGGTGGACGCTGACGTGAAGAGACTTGTGTTCCACTGACATTCATTTCCTCAGCATCCGGGGAAAAGCAACAGTAATGTCTAAATCTCCTGATGAAATTAGGAGACAATCCAGAAACAAAGACAAGTGTCATATGACATTTTACCCTCATTTAAACATTATAAAATCATACTAATCTTTAGATACTACAGGGGCATCATAGCTCATCCTCTTTGTTCCTGATTTAATGTAACATAACAGCTTTAACATGCTGTCAGAAAAATCTTTAGGTGATCAACTGCACATTTAATTTAATTTAGACGTAACATGACTTTCATTTATATCCCCCAATAATTCTGTTATTCTTAGATATTCTCTTTACTTTCAAACGTCTATTTTGTGTAACATAACCGTCTCTAAGTTGTGGGAGTGTTAAATGAGTACAATATTCAGGAGTGAGAAACCAACACATGGTGCAGAGCGAAGTCATGTCCTTTGAAGCACTTCTCTCAAAACCACAGCCTTAAAAGAGACATGTGACCTACTAGATAATAGGATTTTTTTTCTGTAGTCTTGAATTGGCAAGTGTTTCTCAGAGAAGCTAAACTTCTCTCAACAAAGAGCGGGTCGATGTGCAATGACGGAAAAAAGAAGTTCTTTTATTTTTACACCTTTACAGATAAAAAAAAACAGAAAAACAGAGAAAAACAACAGCAGATATATAATGAATGCATTAATTTTTGCTACTTTGTTGAACATTTGAGTATATATATATATATATATATATATATACTGTATATATATATATGACATTATATATGACATGTGGCTTTATGATATAAACAGCGGGGATCATTAAGTACAAATGTTACCGAATTACTCCCTCATAAACACTTTACAGGCCATCTTTTCAGATGAGTACAGTGTGAGTAAGAACACTCTGACACCCGTCACACTCTTGTAACGTCTCTCTCAGTCTCTCTCTCTTACATACATACACACACACACACACACACACACACACACACACAAGAAAGACAGACAGAGAGATAGCTGCTACTTCATGCTTTCATTTTTGATACTACCACCTACTTATATGAGTAAATCTGTGTGTCTGTGTGCTCATACAGTGTTATCAGGCTGAGCATGTGTGTGTGTGTGTGTGTGTTTGTGTGTGTGTAAGCATGAACGTGTGCATGAATGAAAGCTACTTCACTTCTAGGCGGTGCTCACCGCGGGCTATGTGGGAAGAGAACTCGTAACGGTCCCGGCTGCGGTGGCCGCACACATTGCATTCAAGTGGGTCACGGAAGCCGTGGCACCCCATGTGGATGGTGAACATGACATAGTCCAGGAAGATCACCCTGCAGTGGCCACAGGGGTACACTGCCCCGGGCAGTGCTCCGGCTTCCCCGTCTGCCCGCACCACCCGTAAAGCCTCCAGCGGTGACAGGGGGATGGGCTGGGCGTGTGGGTGAGGGATGCCGTTCTGGTGGTTCAGCCCTCCCAGCAGGTGTCCTAAGCTGTACATGATGGGCTGGGACATCTGGGAGCCGTCAGCGTGGAATGAGTCCATGTTGAGGGGTGGCTGAGCAGAGTGAGGAAGGCCCAGGAGTGGCATGCCTATCTTGTGGCCGTTGGTTAGGCTCATGGGGCTGATGTCGTTGCGGCTTAATGGGATGGAGTAGGGCCTGTGGGAGGGAACGGGGTCGCTGTCCGGCCCTGTGAGGATGGGCTGATGGTGGGCATCGGGCCCCGGGGAGCCAGGCGGAGGGTCGTTGATGTCAGTTCGGTGGACCAGCTCCCTGTTAAAGCTCAGGTCCAGGCAGACACCATTGTCGCCTAGACCAGAAACACGAGAAGAAAGAGCACTGAAGACTCCGTAGGAGGTTTCACACACTTTATCCAACAGCACAGCCAGAGAAATGTGACAGGCACCAAGCAGCGGTTATTGCTTACAGATGGAAAAAGATCTAATAGAAACTCTTACAGGACTCTGAGGGGTTCCCAGTTTGGTGTAGAGTCAAGGCAATGTGAAAACTGTGTACCCCAACACAAAGGAAAAGCTACAGTGACCTGGAACATGGCAGGTTGACAGAACAAAAGAAGCTTTAAAGGGACAATTCACACCAAAATCAAAAATACATTTTGTTTTCTTCTGGCCAGTCGTGTTAGTTTTCAATCTACCCTGTTTTGGTGTGAGCTGCCTAGTTTTGGGGATATTGGCCATAGAGATGTCTGCCTTCTCTCAAGTACAGAGTAAATTAACTAGATGGCATTAGTCCTGTGATACTCAAAGCGACAAAAAAATACATTTGAAAAACTCAACAGCAATGTCTCCTTCCAGAAATCATGACCTAGTCACTCAAGATAATCCACTGATCTTGTTGTGAGCAGTTTCATGTAGGAACTACTTTCTTCCTGCACTAGAATCTAATGGAACTATTTTAGAATCTACCAGAACTACTTTCTTTCTAAGAGAAAAAAAAATAGTTCCTACATAAAACTACTCACAATAAGGTCTGTGAATTATCTAGACTCATGTTTGGAAAAGGATACTGATTTTGAATTTTTCATATGCTGGGTGCCATTTGTCTCATTATATTGGAGAGAAGGCAGACATCTCTACAGCTAATATCTCCAAAACTCTGCAACTCACACCAAAACAATCTAGATGGATAAATAGCACTACAGGCCACGGGAAAAATATATATTTTTGATTTTGGGGTGACCTGTCCCTTTAAAACTTTGGAGCATCCTGTGACAGTAGTTGAGTTTGGTGGCATGAGAGGACGGAGGGCTGAGAGGAAGCAGACGACACAGACAAAGGCCTCTGGTGCAGCTGCAGCACCGCAGCAGTGTAGACTTAGAGGCACCTGCTCACGTTTCTCGCCTCCCGCTGTTCTTTCTCTCTGCGGTTGCAGAAATTACTTCTCTTTTCCCCCTGTGGTTGTCATATTGAAAGATCTCACTTCATTTGTTAAGCTGATAGAGAGCTGTAGGAGGCCTTTTCTGCCAATACAGTCTCGTTTTGCAAGCAGCTTGAGGCTTTATTGCGAAACTACAACCCAGTGTTAGTTAGGCTTAACCAGAAAGGTGAGAGCCAACTATTGAAAGTCGTTGTGTGTGTACGCCCATAGAACCAGCCATTTACTGAAACTGATATCTCTTGATCATTCATCACTCCAGCAAATTATCTGAGTTTGAATCAAAACATATGCAGTGAGTAACTAAACCGAGAGGTTTCAAGTGCACGTCTCTCTTTTTTCACGTCTCCATTTATTTAACCATGCATGGTTACCAATACCCACCTATGACACAATTCTTGCAGAGAATTTAGGACAGTTGAGACCACTCTCAGGTGGGTGCAGGTATGAGGCAAGCGCTCTGCCCTCAATTCCTGTCTGGCAAAAGATGGAGGCCAGCAAAGACAAACAGATAGGCAAACAAGTAGCTTAGACAGACAACTTGAAATAATCCACAAAATGCAAATTTGTAGTGTAAAGCATAAATGCAAAGCAAAAAGCACAAATGTGGTTTTTCAACATTTCAAAACATTTCAAAAAGACAGCGGCATATTATAGCTGCACAAATCAGTGAACAGGTGGGCATTAACAGATATAAACATATCAAGTAGCAATTAAGCAGATAAACATATCAATCAAACTGAAACACCATAGGCATTCATAATATTTTGTATAAATCTAAAGTAATAATATGAGCTGCTTTTAAATCATAACACAACTCTGTGATGCCTCTTGAGATCAGTGTCTTCACTCAGCTCCTACATTTCTGTGAGTTCAGCTGTTCTTACCGGTGAACTTCTGTGGCATTGAGCTCTTCCGTTTGGCTACGTTGCTGGCAAGCCTGTCGAGTAGCAGAGCACGCTCAGTGCCCATCTGAGTCCTTGGTGCCTGTCCGTCCTCTGCTTGATAGTGAGAGAGTGAGCAATTTAGGGTAACACGGAAATGAAGACCTATTCTTGATCGAGCAGTATCATGAGTAAAGCGAGCGCACTGAGCTGCAGCTGTCCACCTGTTGAAGCTTTTGAGGTTATAAAGTGAAGCAAAAAAAAAAAAAAGACATCTTACACAACACACCAGCTGCTCGAGTCACACTGGGAGGAACAAGATATTAATTTGAGATCAGAGGCTCCTTTGACCTCACTTCCTGGTGCTTTTTTACTTCACCAGTGCAGGAGAGGAGACCACAGGATGAGGATGTACTTCCTCACCACTACGGCACTATCAGGCATAAACTTACGACATTTGGTGACCACAGACGCAGAGCATATTCTGAGTGTTGCAACCGTGCAAACTGTCCTGTCAGTGTGTAAAGGCATTTCTGGGGGATGGTTATAGACATTGAGGTGCATATTTGTGTGTTTGCCCTACATACATATTTGGCTTCCCCTTTGCCACTACAGGCATGAGAAGCGGTCTTCATAGCACTGAGCCTCCGCACCACAGCAGCCATAACCTATTTAGCTGTAATGATGGGCTAACAGCCATAAGCCTATTAATTTAATGAGGCTATAAAACCAGGATCTGTTAGCAATAACAGCTTTAATCATGTGCCTGCTGCATATGTACAAGTGTTTTTATGTAGACGGTGTAGTGGTCTGACTACAGTACATTAACAGTTATACGTGCATGTGTGAAGTGTGCTTTTGTGTGATGACTGTCACAGTTTCGAAAATGTTGTTTATGAAGCAAGTGTCAGAGAGTGGCATTGAGACGAGGCTGAGTGTGCGCTGTTTGCTCACCTCTCTCAACGGGACCTTTGCTCTGAATGTAGACATGGCACCTCTCTCGGTGTTCTTCAAGGGAGCTACGCTGCTTATAGCTGCGACTGCAGTGGTTGCACTTGAAGGGCTTCTCTACTGTGAGCAGGATTTCAGTTAATCACCAACACATGAAACATCAACAACATCGCAATGGTAAAAAACAGTATTATTTCCTCAAGTGGTTTCATACAAAACTGATGATGTGCACATTAGAGACAGTGCAGCATGTCTGCAGGTAAAACACGTGAACTGAGACTGAATGAGTAAGTTTCCAGGGGTGAGTGAGTAAGATGTCACATGCGATGTGTGTAACCATATAAGAGTGCATGGCAAGGTGTTACTGGAAAAGCCATGCAGTCTCAACATGTGTTCAGATTCAAAAGGAGTGAGAAACCAACATGAAGGAGTGAGAAACCAACCAACCTGATACTGTACACAGGTGCATACAGTATCAGTGCACATCAGCTTCACATGTGACTGAATGAGTGTGTGTGTGTGTGTGTGTGTGTGCATGTGGCTGGCTGGTACCAGAATGGGTGCGCAGGTGCCCGCTTAGGGCGTCGCGTCGACGGCAAGCGTAGCTGCACATGGGGCATTTGAAAGGCTTTTCTCCGGAGTGCAGTTTGATGTGGCGAAGCAGGTTTCCCTTCTGGGTGAATGAGGCCCCACACTGAGTGCAGTGGAATGGCCTCTCACCTGAGTGAGGAAAAAAACACTTCGTGAAAAACAATCTGGCACATTTGACAGTTGACTGATCACACAACATTTTTGGATTTCACATAAAAGTTGGACAACTGTATGTTATCTGTTCTTGAAGATTGATATGTCCAACTGTAAATTACTGCTGATGTGGAGGTGTTCACACCTTCAGAAGTTTTTGTGGTAACTTCAATGTTGGTATTTTTTTGCAAATAAACTCTTTCTTTACTTACGTTAATGTTTTTTTTTTTTCACTTGCCCTTTGTGGCCAGTGGGTCATAAATCTACTGTCAAAAGTACAATTTTGTTGCCCCTGTACAATTTATTTTATTTACCAACAGTTATCAAATAATAATAATAAGTCTAAAATTAATTGTCATGTTTAATCTGGGGCTGCCATGCCTATAACACGTCAGAAAATACTGAAAAATGACCATCCCAGTTCCTCAAACTCCAAGGTGAAGTCTTTCAATGTCTTATTTGTCAGTCCAAAAAAAAAGATAATCAGTTTAACATGATAATAAACAAAGAAAAGCAGGGAAGCTCCATATTTGAGAGGCTGAAAACACTGCATGAAAAAATACTTTACTGATCAATCAATATTTAAAGTAGCTTAATAGTTTAATTCTTTTTTTTACCACTTGCCCAGTTGGGCAATTAACTTGCCAACGTGGCATTTTACTTGCCACGAGCAAGTGGGCAATCCTCATCGAAAAGCCCTGATGACATTTGTTTTTGCTTTTTATTGATCAATATTTTTGGATTTCAGATGAAAGTTGGAACACAGTAAGTTATCTGTTGCCGCAGATTGATTTGTCTGACTGTAGATGACTACTGAACAACACATCGATGTGGTGTTCACTCCTCTATAAGTGGAAGTTACAGATGCTGGTATTTTTGAAAATGTACTGTTTCTTTATGATTTACTTGAGCTGTCTTGGCTGTTGAGTGACTGTACTTTTTACTCCTTACATTTTCAAAACAACTTTTTGTTTCAATGCATTTTGAGGGGAATTATTTATATTTTTTATTTTGCATCCTTGCACGCTGCCCTCCCAACATCAATACTGTTTTCAGCCTGAATGGATGGGACAATAACACAGAAAAGATGATTCCTCGGTTTATCCATCAATACATATCTGTCTATATAATGGAGTAACAAGACAAAACAGACAAGAGAGTCTCGAACATGGAGAAAAGGTGAGGTTCAGTTAGCTCTGCCTTCAAAAGGTTAATTTTTTTTTACATTTCAGAGGCTGTACATTTTTATTTTTTACTTAAGTAAAGAAGTTGAATCCAGAGTTGTTTTCTTACACAACTCTATTTGAGTTAAGAATATGTGTGCTTTTGTCATCTCTGACTGTTTACTTACTCCTGGTGTAACAGTGAATTGCAAAAAACCCAGAATCACTCACAATCTTTGAAAAGGGAACAAGGCAACATCCACATTGATTGTCAGAAACCTTCAGACCATTTTCTCACGCCTCAAACTACACAAATGCCAGGCACACTCTGCACTTGACTTACCATGTTGAAAATGCAAGCTCATGATTTCCATGTGAAGGCGGTATTTTTCTGCCACTCAACTACTCATCAGTAAAATGAAGTTGCAAATAAAATGTAGGTTTCACTTCTAAAATCAATATTGCTATCCTGAATTCAACATGACGTATGGCACATATGATCTTAAAAAAAAGTTGTGTTGTTGCGTAAATAAGAATACAATGATTTGCAAATCATTTTTGACTTGAATTCAATTGAATACAGTAAAAAGACAAGATATTTAATGTTGAAACTGATAAACCTTTATAAACCGAGGGGAACAAAAGACATTCACAAGCATGGATGGAGTGAGAAAGATTAAATATCTTGTCTTTGTACTGCAATCAATTGATTATATGTTTTAAACAATGACCCAACTTTTTTGTAATTGCGTTGTAAATGCACCATTTTCATAATGGGGGACCGGGGATGAAACAAGTACTGGTTTCATGACAAATTGTGGTAAAATTCCAGATTTTAGAAACTTCAAAAAGCTGACAGTAAATATTGTCAAAGTTAGCAAGCAACGTGGGTTTGTTTTTTGTCAGTGGTCAATGGAAGCATTGACACTGCAAAGGACATGATGCCATTTCAAATTATTTTGTTTCATTGCTAATGGGCAGTATGGTAATCTATATATCTTCATTTCTTAAACTGTGCTTTGTTAATCACACTGATGGAAGGAATGGGAGAGACAGAGAGCTCTCTGTGATCATCATGTTTTGAAGGACCCTCCCTACATTTAAACACTGAACTCCTAACCTTACTGCAAGTCATTCTGTAAATTTTGTTTTCTGTTAATATATGATGTGTACAGATGTGTGCAAATATGACTACATGTTGATAAGACAATGAGCTGACCATGACAGAAAATGTGCGCTTCATGTATGAGATGAACATTATTTTCCATACAGTCAATCTGCTGATCTGATCTGAATACTTGAGACTTTCATTAACCATAAACATGAGTGAGTTATTACAGGAATTGCATAATTCAGGGCAAAATAATGACTATAGATGAACTATAGATGTGCTGATATATCTCTTACTGCAGTCATACCACAAAGTTTTTGCATGTGTGGTATATCTGAACAACAATAGAAGACATTTCACAACTTCTTGCTGGTGCTGTAGCTCTGGTTAGCACACGTGCGTCATGTATGATGCAGACTCGTGCGCTCATAATTAGAGTTACTCGATCAAACATCTTGACCTAGTCAGTGTAGAGACTATCTCCTCATGCTATCAACAGAGTGACAGTTGCGCAACTGTTTGAGTGTATTTGAGGTCAGGTGTTTGGGCTGTGTTCCTGTGCTTACCCGTGTGGCTGCGCTTGTGCACCAGCAGTACGTTGATGCTGACACAGGACAGGCCGCAGATGTCACAATTCAGCTTGCCTGACGTCTGGATGCGGGGGGCCACAGCTCCAGACACATAAGTCCCTTCCGCACCACCCGCCGCCGCTGCATGGGCGTCTGGCAGGGCTGCGCTGTCATACCGCGAGTAGTCCACCAGTGACAGGTCCTGTGGCTCATTCAGGCTATCTCCCTCTCCATCCCCCTCCCCGTCCCTGTCCTCATCATCGTCCTCCTCTGTCCTCTGATCATCAAACCCTTCTTCCATCCCATCCTCACTGGCTCCCTCTGCTTCCTCTTTTGGAACAATCTCTCCATCTTTTTCCACCTTGGGGCACTGCTCGCTGTCTTCCATCTCCTCTGCCTCAGTCTTTATAACACCTATGCAACAAAGAATAATGACATTTGACAAACGTGTGACAATAATCATTGATTTACAGAGACAACACATATGGAGCAATGTATAATAAATATCAACAGTTTGTTCTCACTTCCAAATAAGGTGCTAAATAAGCTTGATGAGACTCCAGTCCAACTAGAATGCGAGACGCTATCACGACTTCACTTCTACATTTGTATTTTTAGTTCATAGTTGATATTAGTGCTCACACACCTCCAAAGTGTGGGGAGCTTAATTTGGGCCAATGTAAAGTGTCACAAAGAGATTCAGAAGATGTGTGCTCGAGATAAGGAGAAGGCATTTCCTCTGAAGGCACAGAAACTAGAACCAGGCCAGGAGAGACACGGCATGCAGCTCACACAGACGAGGCCAATTCCTCATCTGCTTTTAAAAAGAGATGTCAGATTGATTGTTCACTGCTTGTGTCACAGATGCAGAAAAATGTCCCAAATCCAACGTTAATCCACACTAATTTCCTCACCCAGCAGGGCACTAATTCTAGTTTACTTCTATGATATTAAAGGTTTTTCTGTTTTCCTTTTTTCTTAACCATTTCCCACAGGTCCTTACCTCGTGCAGGGCAAACTTCCACAGGATCAAACATATGTCAATTTTTACAACACCACAACTGTTGACTTGCAGAGTCCCGAGGCCTGGTTTGCAGGACCTCTCACCCAGCCTCTTGCTAAGTGTCAACAACCCCCAGCGTATTCAGTTCCATCCAGAAACCACACTGTGGTCTTGGCGGTGGCTGCTGATGAGCTAAAGAGCAGCGCCTTGTATTGTGGAAAGCGCTCAGAGGTGCTATGGAAACTTTGCACACACAGAGCTCCGAGAGGCCCGATATAGAGTCCAGGGTCTCAGAGCAGTGAACCGCAGGCTGTGCATCAGACGCAGAGCAGGGCTTTAGGAAGTGCACCCAGTAGGGCAGATGGGTGGCAGTCAGAAATAAATGAGACAGCTGTCTGTAACACCATGTTCTTTTTCTTTTAATGACAAATGAGTAAAAGCATTTCCGCACCCAAAATATCATGTTGTATGTGTGAAACATGGTGGTCACGGTTTAGAAAAAAACTGGCAGAAATTAGATCTGACAATAAATTATATAATTTAGATATAACTTTTATCATGCAATACATGACAATGCACTGAGAAACAAACCAGGCTGGGGCTGACCTAACACCCTCGCTATGTCTCTAATTCCATTCAAACAGTGTTGAAAACAGATTCTGTCAAATTCAGAGAATTCTTTGCACTGAGCAACACATCATGATGAGCAGGAGACACAACAAAGGCGCTGTTAACTACCAGATCTTCATGATGCCTTTACTGTCATTCGGACAGAATGCAAATGTAATAATATTAGGGATATTAATGATTAATCATGAAGCAATTAATCGCCATTAAGAATTTAACAGATTAATGTATGAACCAATAATGTATGTTTTGTGTACCTTTTCTCCGGATCTCACAGGTTTTCTCACAGTTTGGTTTGGTCAGCCTTGTTAGTCTAGAAATGGCAGAAACTGTATCCCACTTGATATGGTTTTGTTGGGTAAGGACAGGCAGACAAGAGCAGCTGTTTCAAGTGAACGCCTTATTGTTTTATTATTCAATTTGTTTAAAGCCACTTCATGGAACTTTCATATTTTGTTGGTTTTGGAGGCCCCTGTGAACAAAAGTGGTAGTATTTTTACAGCAATAACCACATGAAAAATAAAATTATCAAAATAAAAATCTTCCCCTTCTTCTTCTTAACTGGCTGAAGTACTACTCACTGTAACTTTTCCTGGGAAAATGCACAGGCTTGTTTCGTCTGATTTCACAGAGAATCCAACCCGGTGGCAGACATAAAGAATAACTATACAGAAACAGCCAATCTTCTGACTGATGGTCTTGTTTGCTTATGTAGGTCATATAGAGGCATCAGTAATAAACTGGGACTGTTTAATAACCAGTTAAAAACTTCTCGTAGTAGCTTTAAATTAAACTTAAAATAAGAGACGTGTTTTGTATCTTATCAATTAATAATTATGAATCATTATCTACTAACGTTTTCAACTATCAGTTAATAAAAATGAAAATAATGCAACTTTAAATAATGTACAATTTAAATTTTGTTTTCATGTTTTTCTAAAGTCAAAGAATAAGTCTCCTTCTCATTCTTACATGAGAAAATTCTTCCGCACTTTGTTGTATGAAACCACTAAAACCTTTAAGATAAACAGAGAAATGCACTGTGGCCACGCTAAAAATAAGAAGATTATTGTAGTTCCTTTGCTAGACTTGACATTTTTTTTCCCCAATAGCAGTGTTTTGTCATATTAATTCTCAGGGTTTGTAGCAAGATCCCTAGCACCCCTTTTCCAACCATTTGTAATGGCCGTGGACAAAAAAGTAATTGTACAATGCTAAGCAATGTGAGCTTGATAGCTAAAATGCAAGGTGCAACGGAAAGATGTCAAAGATGTCGTGTGTGTGTGTGTGTGTGTGTGTGTGTGTGTGTGTGTGTGTGTGTGTGTGTGTGTGTGTGTGGGAGCGGG
>JAJHUR010072414.1:0-10020 GCA_027495735.1 Lutjanus campechanus | reverse complement strand
TCTCTCCTGGGAGACTGAATGTCCAGACTGGCTGGTAAAACATGTGGAAAAAGCGACTGAGCCTTTCAGCTATTAACAAGGTGCCTCTGTGCATTTAAACCCCATCTGCTTCAGGTGTGACGGCAGAGATGGAAGACAGCTGGAACACTTGATGGATGGTCTCTGGATAAATGTTGAGAGGTTCTTCATTTATAAATTTATTGTGAATCTATGAGCAAGAAAATGCATCGTGCCCAGTTGATGAATTATGACACTTACAGAACACTCCTAAATAGAAATAAGGGTTCTAAAAGAGTGCTTCCTGAAGGGCTGGGGTTCTCATTTGCTTCTGCAGAACCCTCCTTTTAAATAAGGGCTCTTTTCCAAGACTAAGGGTTCCATTAAGAACCCTTTTCATCCAAAGAATCCTGTTTTGAGATAACAATTTCTTAAGAGATTGTTGAAATCCTTGAAGAACTCATTAAACCCATGGAATGTAAAACAGTTCTCGGTAGAACCCCTTGGATGGGTTTTCAGCAAGACTCTTGGATCTAAAAAGGGTTCTCACTAGAGCTCCCTGGGTGTTTTCTAGATTAAACCCTTGGAATATAAAAAGGTTCTCAGCCCTCAGAGTGGGTTTTAGAGAAAATCCTCAGAATTTTAAAAGGTTCTCGGTAGAATCCCTGGGAGTGTTCTAGATAAAACCCTTGAAATATTAAAAGATTCTCAGCCCTCAGGGTGGGATTCAGAATGAAATATAAAAGGGTTCTCGGTAGAACCCTTTGGGTGGGATTTGGATAAAACCCTTGGATTATAAAGGGGTTCTCACTAGAATCCTTTGGTGTGTTCTTGATAAAACCTTTGGAATGTAAAAAGGTACTTTGTGGGATTTAAATAAAACCCTTCTGAGAGCCCCCATGTTGCATTCTAGATAAAACTCATGGAATATAAAAGGGTTTTCAGTAGAACCCCCTTGGTGGGTTTTAGATAAAACCTTGGAATATAGAAGGGATCTTGGTTGAACCCCTGAGTTTGGATTTAGGTAAAACCAATGGAATATGAAAGGGTTCTCAGTAGCACCCCTGGGTGAGTTTTAGAAAAAACCTTGGAATATAAAAGGGCTCTTGGTAGAACCCCCTGGGTGGGTTCTTGTTATCATCCTTAGAAGAGGTGGAAATCTTCTGGGCGGAAAAGTTTCAGCCAGGAACTTTATGGTTCTAGTTGGCACCTTCACTTCTAAGAGTGTCAGTGATTTCTATAAGCTGGTTCCCACAATAAGTATTATCTTGTGGTGGTAATCTGACATGGTTTATATCAGACTGACAGTCCTAATCTGTTCTAAACATAGAGTTCTGCTGATACAGCAGCTTCATGTAGGTGTGAGAGCACAGCCTGAGCTCTCAGCTCTGCTGCGTGTGACGGTTTGAGGTGTGGACAGCAGAGGGAGAGGACAGGTCCTTCTCAGCTGGACTGCTGCTCCTACTAGATAAGTCTCTGTTCAACCACAGAGAACATGACAAAATCCAACACAGCCAAATAAAACCCTCACACCCACAGTTAACAACTAAACCTCCTCCCCCACAGATACCACTCAGATTCCTGCAGTTTGTAAGAATGCAGCTGATCTACAGGGGAAACACTCAGTCTCCAGCTGATCCACCACTTCGTCTCTCAGTCCTTCATGCGTGCCAGACTCTGGCCGGCCGCCCTGCCTCGCTGTGAGAGCCAGCGGGCTGATTTTGGCACTGATGGTGCCGTTGAGATGGACCTAAAAAACACAAAGCTTTAACCTCTGTGTATCGCTCTCCTGCAGAGAGACACAGAGCCTGTTCTGTCCATCCTGCCAAAACCTCAGACCTTACAGATAGAACGTCCATTCTCTTAACGCTCTGACTGTGTGGTAGGTGGCTGACTGTTTTTGATGGCTGTCTCACATACTAATTCAAGACATCAGGAGGTTAACACAAAGAGGACGTTTGAAGAGAAGTTGTGTGAGCTTGGAAAAGTGTGATCGCTACTATAAGTGTGTTTCTTTGCGGCTTTTCCCAGGCAGTGTTCTGACACTGTTATAGTCTAAACACTGCAGCCTTTCTGATGAAACCTGAGTCCCTGAGTGGTTTGGAATGTTATTCAATAACTGGTTAGCTAAACACTATGTATGTGTACATATATCTTTTATATGAAAAGGCTAAATGCATAGTGAGACGGCTCAGCGGTATCTAAAGGGAAAAATACTGACAGTCTTTTGTACATGACTTTTCATGTGCATTAAAATGAAACACTACAGTAAGACCCAACAGTTGTTGTGTGAATCATTGGTCCCCTTTATGAAATTCAGTGCAGTGGGGCTGGAATAACACTCATCTCCTGAAGTATTGCTATTTTTGTTTCCTTTTTTAACACTAGACCATGTGAAAAGAGTTGAATCATACACTTTATAGACTGTAAATCATGATTAATATTTCCAAAAACAGAGAACATCACATGTCAGCAGTGTTATGCAAGTTCACACTTCAAAAGTGCAAGCTCAAAGTTCAGCTCACAGAGATTAAAATGAACAGATAGAACATTTTTCTATTAAAACATGAAAATTAAATGGCCAAGATTACTAATGTCTTCAGTTATTCATAACAATTTACAACAATATGAGAACGTTTTATACTAAAGCAGACAGCAAACTCGAACACCAACATACTGTTTTCAGCTGGCAAGTCGAAATTCCGACTTTCCAGTTCAAATCGAACGCAACATAGTGTGTGAGAACTGCCAGGAGATGAAGAGGGAGACGAGACAGGGGAGACGAGCGGATATGATGCAGATTTATCTGTCCTTTTCTTACTGTAACAGAGACTCTACACACTTCATGCTACATGATCAACCAAAGTTTTTATATCATCTAAACATTTCTGTCCATATTCGCACACTCCCTCTCTTTCTGCTGCGACCACACTTCTGTTTTCATCAGCTGATGATGTGATCACCGTTATCGCACTCGTTCATGTTCATTGGTTGATCTGCTCAAAAATATGAGCCTGTTCAAAGAACACTACTCTTTAAATGCATTCAGGCAGTTGAGTTTTATTTCAGCATTAACATTGCTATACTGCATAAAAGTTGTAAAAACCTTTTTAAAATAAACTTTATTAGCTGTCCCTGCTCATCAAGCTGGTGCCACAAGAAAATAATGAATGAAATAAGATGTGCGGATAGCACATTGTGAGCATTTAAATTAATATTCTTCATAATTTACATGAAATTGAACTTGAAAACTGTCCTTTGAAAACCCAGAACTTGACTGCATATAAAAATAGTAAATTTATCTGCAATAGAATGAATGAAAAATATTTACTTTTTAAAGTAAATTGCTACATCTAGTTGTTCCTGCTCATCAGGTAGTGAACAATAAAGAAAATGTTAACCCTAAATATGTGTTGCCCTCTCCTGGCACACAGCGTCTCTTCTAAGTTAGCAATGTGGAATCAGCAGCTTTTATAGCAGAGGAAATATATGCCTTAAAGTATGAGCTCACATGTTAATTTATTTAAGTAAAATTGACCTCTTCATTAAGATATTACCATGAACATGATGGTAGTTTTGTTAATGGGAATTCTCATTATGTGTTAACATAAAGCTAATGGACCAAGCACTAGTTACTGTATGTCTATATATAAAAAAATTAATTCAGGAATGAAAAAAATCGATTCAGGAAACATTAAAAAAAAGAATCATGACACAGACTGTAAGAGAATCAATGTGGTTCTTGCAAGAGGCCCAGTGTTCCTGGAAAACCAGACTTAGTACATGACAAAATACCACTAGTGATGACTTATGGCTGAATCAACCCTTTAACCCAGAGGAGGGCAGTTATTTTTCATGGGGGGCCACATGAGAAATTGATCAGGCTGCTTTGGTCCAGACACAAATGATATAATGTCCTAATAATGTCCAAATCTCTAATAATGGAATGGTCAGAAGTGTTTTATATAGAGCACTTCTGCTGTTGGTCTCCCTTTCTGCATTACCATGTGATGAACTGTGGTCTAATACTTTGTTGGCAATTTCCAAAACTTGGTGTTTTACAGTGAACCATGCAGGCTGCATACAGGCTGCAACAATAGTAGCAGCAACAGTAGAAGAACAACAACATAAACAACATGGATGTACGGCACTGAGTGAATAAAGTTCCAGTTTAATATAAAAGATACAGTTTATAATCATTATCAATGAACACAGTACTGAGCCCTTTCAAAATAAAGGTCTCATAGCGGTTTAATGGTAAGCAAAATGCAATTTTTTGGTATTTCCATGATGGCCTTGAAAGCCACATGAAAGATTTCAGGGGGCTGCATTTTGCCCTGGTCTGCTTTAACCCTTACAAGTCGGGGGATCTGTGGCTCACTTTAGAGGCTTAAAGAACCTGCACAGATGTGTGAAGCTCTGTACTTACAGTGTTTGCTTAATGTTTTAAAACTGACCCACATCATTCCTCTCACTCCTCTCCTCTCAGATTACCATCCAGAGAGACAGCGGCCTGGATGTCACTGCCCCAAAACATGGCAAGATCGACCCCAACAACGCTCCTCATGTTGGGGGAAACCAGTGGGCAGGAGGCACAGGTAACCAGTGTTACTGCATCAGGAACATGCACACATTTCATCTACACTCTTAGATATAAGGGTTCCAAAAGAGTTCTTCCTGAAGGGCTTTCTACCCAGCACCATTTGCTTCTGTAAGACTAACGGTTCCATTAAGAACCCTTTTCATCCAAAACCCCTGGAAAATAAAAACATTCTCAGGAGAACCCATTGGGTATGTTCTAGATAAAATCCTTGGAACAAAAAGGTTCTCTGTACAATCCCCTTGGTGGGCTATAGATAAAACCCTGTAATATAAAAAGTTTCTCAGTAGAAACCCCTGGATAGAGAGAGAATTAGCATGTTAGGGCACCTGGATTTGCGAGATCACATGAGAATCCATCTTGTCAGGCTTCAAGTTCTCCGTTTGTGGCCACACCAGAAGTGGTGCAGCCAGTCAGCATCCAGGGGGGACTACTGGCAGCTACGAGCATGATTTTAGGTGTGACGACAGTGAGAAGCTTCCAACAAGATCTTGATCTGATTGGCTGAAGTTAGCCTGTCTTAGATGTGATAGACAGATGGTTCATCCAATCGCCTAGTGTTTTTTGTAAGTGCCTACCTTTTTCCAAACAGTTTCTAAGGAAGACTTCCCATAGCATATAACTTAGTAGCTCTATCTGTTAGTAAGCGAAGTGAGAAAGTTATTTCATTATACATATACTGTATATATTTAATTAACGATATCGGTCAGTTCTTCTATCGTGCGGGAATCAGAGTGCTTAGTAATGGTTTTCTACCAGCAGATATGAGAGCATCAAATAAATATTCATTGAAGTGCCCTGTATGAAAGTCAGTTTTTCCTAAAACAAAATTTTAAAACTGGTAAGGTATTCTTGTATTAAACATACCCTCCAATATTTTGTGCATCCCTGACCAGAAATGTCTTCCTACTGGACATTCCCAAAATATGTGCCAGTGACTGGCATCCTGGCTGCCACACAGCCTCCAGCACTTGGAATCCTCTCTTATAAAAGTGTGATTTTTGCTTTGGGATCATAAAAACTCTAATTAGACACTTCCATTCATATTCCCTCCATATGTGGGAGTTGGAGTCCTTGCAGTGAAACCCACAATAGCTGAACCGTTGCTTCTTTGAGATCTCAAAATTACCTTCAATTCAAAACAAGTTGTTTGAAAATATCATCTGCAGCTCCAGGAAACTGTTCTGGGCTTTATTTATTTCTTCCTTTTAAAGGGATAGTTCAGGTTATTTGAAGTGGGGTTGTGTGAGCTGCTTACTCTATAGTCAGTGTATTACCTACAGTAGTTGGTGGTCAGTGAGCCCCCAGCTTAGAGAAGCAGAGAGGAATACCAGCATGGAGTCTAAGCAATCTATTGCTGTGGACAGGCTCAGCAGAAAATGTATTTTAGCCACCTAAAAAAACCAAAAAAAACAGTTTAAGTGTATGCTATATTTAGAGTACTTTGTCTGCTTTACCTTGCTGTCAGACAGGAAACCACTGTATATAAGTTGTTGTATTGCTCTCTCCAAATCCACCAGACTCCTTTGGCAAAAACAGTGTTTTAACAGCTTAGCCCTTTAAAACACTTTGAAGGTTTGCCTTTTAAAACACTGAAGTCACACAATAATACAAACAAATTAACTCATGGAGACACTGGTAGACCAGCAACTCCTGTGTCCTGTGAGGTAGAATGACTGTTGCTGTCAAAGGAGTCTGGTGGTTTTGTACAGAGTCTCGAGGGCGAGTTCATATAAATGCTAAAATGTTTGTTTCAGTAAGTTAAGGGTTATCTAAAGTGCCTCCAACTGTGCTCCCTTCAACTCTAAAAAGATGTATCTTGGCAGGCGGCAGAGACACTGCAGGGCTCGGAGGCAAAGGCGGCCCCTATCGGCTGGATGCGGGGCACAAGGTCTACCAGGTTTCCCAGGCTGAGAAAGATGCAGTTCCAGAAGAGGTCCGCAGGGCGGCCCGTGAAATGGGTGAAAAAGCTTTCAAAGAAAGGTAGGTTGCTTTAAATACAGAAAATACAGCGATCACACCCCTAAAAAAAAAAGCCTGCCCAGTATACAAGAGAGCATGGCTGATCCTTAAGGCGAGTGTCAGTCAGAGTGACTGTCTTTTTCCACCTTGGAAACTGAAGTGTGTGGTGTGTGTAATGTGGAACAGGTGTGTGTATTTGTGTCAGGGCCTTTTTGTTTTGACCATCTGCAGGATTTCTTGGTCAGTCAGCTATCCCAGGTATGGTGCTCTGTCCTGGGCAAACAAACAGGCCTCTGAGGGTTACTTTAAGAATGTATTCTTATACAAATAAATCTGTTTAAAAAATGTAGTAAGTAACCTTACCCAAGTATCACAATATTAAAGTAATGTAACTTGATTACTTCCTGTTAGTCTTGGATTACTTCAATACCACATATAGTAAAATTGTTTAGCCTTTTATAATGTT
Organism: Lutjanus campechanus; assembly: GCA_027495735.1. Classification (NCBI taxonomy): domain Eukaryota; kingdom Metazoa; phylum Chordata; class Actinopteri; order Lutjaniformes; family Lutjanidae; genus Lutjanus; species Lutjanus campechanus. Next base: position 2,995 of record JAJHUR010072414.1, on the reverse strand, counting down.
TTATGGTGGTTTATTGTTTGTACAGATAGTCCTTCCTTATTCTGGTCTGGGCCTTCTGTTTTTACCAACACACCAGCCCAGTCACCAGCATTACTGCCTACAGTCCCAAAATACTTTTCAGTAGTAATAGTAGCAGCAGTAGTAGTATTGACAGGTTAGTTGGATTTCGTTGTATCTAACATTAGTGGTTGATCTGTGTAGTCAATGTTATCAGTTTGTCTGTGTAGCTAATGTTAGCAGTTGACTTATGTAGCTAATGGTAGCGGTTGGTCTGTGTGGCTAATGTTGTTGGTCTATGTATAGTGGTTAGTCTGTGTAGCTAATATTAGCGGTTGGTCTCTATAGCTGAAATTAGCAGTTGATCTGTGTAGCTAATGTTAGCTGTTGATCTGTGTAGCTAGCGGTCTTTTCTGATTTAAAGACAAAATAACGTTGACATTTCCCCCCAGTGAAGCTTTTTTCACTAGATGCCAAGATAATGAACCAACTGTAAGAATAGCTGGTTTTCCTCAGACCAGAGTGGTGTTGTGAGACTGTGAAGTTCTGTAATGTGTAATGTGTGCACACCGCACAAAGTAGTATATCATTTAAAATGGTAATCCTGGTAATAGCCCCCATTTTTACTAAATGTAACTGTAATCTGATTACATCCTTTTTTCCTGTAACTTTAATGAAATACAATTACCTTTATTGTAATCTAATTACTTAATCCTGTTATATGTGGATATATGTATATGTATTTCCATTACTCTCCAAGCCTGCAAACCACCACAGGCTGCAGCCCCCCAGCTGGATGGATGAACACAATCGTAGATCCCACTGGGCTGTGTCAGTGTGTGTGTGTGTGTGTGTCTCTTCACTTACACACATTTGCTTCAGAGCTGAGGGTTGAGAGGGCACCCTTTCACCAGCTCAACCATGAAGGCTGTCTCTGTTCTCCTTTGCTTCAAACAGTCTCGTTCTCTTAACTTTCTTTTCTCCCCTGTTCCCCCTTGTCCTCCCCCCTTTTCCTGCGTGGCTCTTCTCATACACTGGCTTCTTTCACACCAAGAGGACAACCTCTCTGACTCTCCTCTATTTATTTTTTTGTCTCTCCTCTTCTTATTTGTAGTCATTTCACTTCGCTTTTCTAAATTTCTTCTTTGACACTCTGTCCCTCCTCCTCCCTCTCCTGTCTTCTGTCTGTCTATCAGTGTCCCGCTAAGCCCAGAAAAAATCTTGTAGCTACATGCTGACACTCTGATTCCAGGTAGATGTCACTGTACGTGACTGTTCTTTACACAGCAGGTGAGCACACACAGACATACCTGCAGATAGGAATGCTTGATTTATCATTTTCATATCACAGGCCAGCTCTGTCAGGCTTTTTCCATCCCTCCTCATTCACTCATGTGTCTGCACAATCCTTTGTTTACTTAACTTTAGGTTCAGCATCAATCAAACTGTGATCCTTCCGTAAACCCTTGAGTACCTGACACAGATACAAGCTAAAACAGGCTTAGGTATGCCTAAAATATGAAACGCCCACGTGCGCATGTGCACTCTCAAGACACACATAATCACACTTCTCTGGAAGTGTCTCCGTACCTGCCAACCTTCCTGTTTTTATAGTTATACTTTATATCACGTTTAAAGGTTACTCATTCTTGAGATTTGGGACAAAACCATATTTCCTTTTCAAAAGTATTTTTATCGGGTTACACACACACACAAAATGCACAGGAATTCACAATGATAAACTTTTGGCCATGTTCCTCCACACCTGCTTGAATTATGTTTCAAGCAAACTGAATGAGCTTTTGAAGTTAGCAGCTAACGCCAGTCTGTGTTGGTCTAAAAGCGCTGAGATAGCCTCCACTGTCTTTTGAGTGGGTTTTGATCTTTACTTTTTAAATGCTGGAAAATATATTTTAAAAAATCAAACTCTTAGCTATTAAGCCTTGTAACAGGCCATCCTCCTAGTGAGTCAATGTTTTTATTAAATGTAGACGTCAACTCACCTGACACACCTGACGGTTTGTTACTCAGAACCATCTTTCCTTAGAAACTGTAAAAGGGCAGACACCTTCAAAAAACACTTGGCAGGTGACTGGATGAGCAGGTGATCTGCCCCTCATGCCTTACACGGGCTAATTTCAACTTCAGTCAGATCAATACTTCCATGGATTCCATCAGATGAAAAATCTGACAGAGCTGACGTCTTAGAGTTGATAAAATGTTGCATTTTTTCATTTCACAGCATAGTCTGACCAGTCTGACACCATTTGTCCCAATTCTCAAGAACATGTGAGGTACAAAATTAATTAATTGATTAATTTAAAAAGTTTACAATGCATCACAGTAGGTCAACATTAACAGATCAGGTGAGTTTCTCAATGTGTTCAACAGGTAAACAAAGTTTCCTGAGGTGGAGTTGTGAAATGTGATCTGGAAATCCAGAAGTCACTCACTGTAATACACAAAAGATGATCCACTAGTAGTCATGTGCTTCTGAAACACAGATCAAACTATAAAACCAGGAAGTGCTGATCAATTATGGACCAAGATTCTGTTGCTTTGTGGGGTGTGGAGACGGCGGTGACTATTTGCATAGTCATAAATCTTGGAAGGTGTAGAGCTATATGTAATCCATTTTAACAAGGTATTTGAACTTGTAGTGACTAGGTTCTATACTTTAGCCGCTACTGACTGATAATTGGGCTATAATTGTTTAGACGTGTGCTCAGAAAAATGATGTCCAGGCTCACCGGTTCATCATCATCATCATCATCATCATCATCATCATCATCATCATCATCATCATCATCACACTGCGTTTATTTGTTGTCCCACATTTAATAATCTGTCACTTTAAACAACTTAAATAATGAACAACATACAGCCACAATGTTGACCGAGCACAGTCATAAACTGTTAGCTTCCTCCCTAATGCCATCACCTGATTACATTACCTTAAACCTACTCTGGTATTCAGCCTGTCAAGTAACCCCCCCCC
>JAJHUR010072413.1:10510-33509 GCA_027495735.1 Lutjanus campechanus | reverse complement strand
CTTGTCTTCCTGGAAGGGGGACACAGTATTATGTGTGCTTTCATTACACACTTCACTCATGAGGTCACACTGAGCACAAACACTCAGTTGTACAATGGCAGATAAATGTTCACTTCCCCTTCCTCTCTCTGTGTGTTTTGAATAAATGAGTGTTGTGAAACATTTACATGGGTTCATATTCCAATTCTATCTTGAAGTAGTAGTAGTGGTCACTCAGAAAACTTTAATCTTGAAATTGAATGGTGATGTCATAATATTTCAGTGTTTAAATATTGTAACATTTATAGATTTTTTTTTTCAAAGCATGTCACCCAGTCCTGAAGTGGTATCATTCTCAAACTGTCAGCTGTAAACATTTTAAAGAACATTAAGGTATAATGTTGTAGCAGTCATTTGTAACATTTTAAGAAGGTTATCACAAAACCTTTTTAGAATGTTTTTAGAGAACATTCTTCCGGAACAGTCTTGGAAATGAAAGAAAACGCCATGCTACGAACATAATTAAAACATTAGGGTATAATGTTGTAGCAGTATTCTTATTCAACATTGTAAGAAGGTTATCAAAAAACATTAAGTGTTTTTAGAGAACGTTTTTATCAGAACATTCTGGGAACTTAAAGAAAACTTCCTGGTGGAAATGTCATTAAAACATTATAATGTTGTAGCAATGTTATTATTCAACATTTTAAGAAAGTTATCACAAATTATTTTTAGAATGTTTTTAGAGAACATTATTTCAGAACATTATGGGAACTTAAAGAAAACTTCCCACTAAAAACATCATTAAAACATTAGGGTATTATATTATAGCAATATTCTTATCTAACATTTTAAGAGGGTTATCACAAACATTTTAAAAATGCTTTTAGAGAACATTCTTCTAGAACATGCTGGGAACTTAAAGAAAACTTCCTGCTAAAAACATCATTAAAACATGGTATAATGTTAAAGCAATATTTTCATTCAACATTTTAGGAAGGTTATTACAAAACAGTTTTATAATGTTTTTAGAGGACGTTCCTACCAGAACATTCTGGGAACTTAAAGAAAACTTACCGCTAAAAACATTATGGGTAACATTGTCAGAATGTTTTTAGAACCAAAAATTGCTAGCTGGGATGCTGTATCTGACACTTTCTCACTGCAGTTCATAAAAATAGATATAATATTATAAATATTACAAATGAAGCTTTATATACTGTATATAGGCTTTGAATAGTTCCTTTACTATTGTGATCAAAAACATTGAATCTCAATTCTGAGGCTGTTCTGTAAATATTCATTCATACACTTAAGAATATTCATGCTCTGAGTTCATTAAAAACTTGTTCTGTTAATAGTTCTCTTACTTTTGTGATCGAAAACATTGATTTGAATCTCAATTTTGAGGCTGTTCTGTAAATAGTTTTCAAATAAACAATAAATATAGAAACTTCTGATCAATCCATATCAATTTCAGACTTAAAATAATGTGCCGATTTAAGCCCCACCCATTCCCGGTCAAACCAAGTCCATTTCCGGTTTAGTTCCCGCCCACTCCGAGTACAGATATGGATACAGATCATTTAGATGGTTGAACGGATACAGATACAGATACAGATAGTGGTGTACTCGCTCATCCCTAGTAGTAATGATGAAGGATCTGAAACACTTACCGGTTTATTGATTGACTGGATGAGACATTCAAGTGACCCTACAAGTCCTCTTTTGGCTTTGAAGATGTCAGTGAGACGAGTGGTGTGTTCTGTGTTGGTCAAAAGCTTCGTAGAAGTCTCTCTTGAGGTTCTTAGTGGCAACATTAAATAATGTGGATGGAAATGACAAGTGTAGACAAAAAAAAAACAAAAAAACAAACTGATAAAACAACAACCTTGTGAATTTGAAGATTAGCCTATTTAATGACGTTTTAAATGTACTTTGGGCTACTAACCCAAGACCACTTGCCATTACTTTGGACAATCTGAAGACTAAATGATTTTTCACTTAATCATAATAATCTAATGTAACTGAGTAATTCATGTGAAAATTTACTCCAAATGAGCTGCAATAGCAGTGACTTGGATTTGCGTGTTGTGTCCACCTCATAAACACATCACAATTTGAATTCTAATTGTTGCTTACACCATCAATTTTAAGCACACTTAGCTTGCAAGTATGATATTCATGAATGAATGAATTGTGAAAATATCTTCTTATAATTTTTTGGGCTGTGCATCATTATATAAAAATAATAATAATAAAAATAATAATAATAATTAGTAATTAGCCGTATAGCGGTGCAGCTGCTAGCTATGCTAAAGTTGAGATAAAACTAAGAAAAAAATAGCATTATCAATGTTGGGAATGCGACGGGCTCCAGGGGCATTATCAACGTTACATGACTAAAACAGTCACTCTCCTTTTGTTGCGTGTCCATGGAAACAACTGAAATTTGGTTTAAGAATGCTAACAGTCAGCATTACCATTAATGTTACCTAACTTAAAGTTAAACAAACCTGTTTTGTTTTGCCTTTTGCTGCCTTCAACACTTGAACATACACATTTTCATTCATCCACCATTCCACTCACTACTGATGCCTCCATCTTCACACCTCATATCTTTTTGTATATAGTTATGTTGGTTTATTTTCAAGAAACTAACCAATTTGGCACTTTGACTTGACCTGTCTCCTTTCTCTTTGTCACATACATTGAGGCAGTTGTGTGTGTCACAACACTTGTTCATTGAAAAATATATTCAAACATGTGGAGCACATGGATGTACTTTTCTCTACACTCCTGTCTGTTTATTCTTTGTTAATATGTCAGCTCAGTTGGTTTTTACAACAGCCAATCACAACACAGGAGGATTTTACAAGAGATAATCACAGCACAAGGGAGGTTATCACAAAACTCCCCTGTATTACAACAGACAATCACAGCACAAGTGGTTTTTCCATAGCCAGTCACAACACAGGGGGACTTTATATGGCCAATCACAACACGAGGGGACTTTACAACAGCTGATAACAACATAAGGGGATTTCACAACAGCCAATCACAGCATCAGTGTTTTTAACAACAGCCAACCACAGCACAGATCTTTTTTTATTATAACAGCCAATCACAAAATAGGAGGATTTTACAACAGCCAACCACAGCACATGGGGATTTTAAAACAGCCAATCACAGCACAAGGGAGGTTAGAAGAAGCAATTACAAAACTTCCCTGTGTTACAACAGCCAATCACAGCATCAGTGTTTTTAACAGCAGCCAACCACAGCGCAGGTTTTTATTATAACAGCCAATCACAAAACAGGAGGGTTTTACAACAGCCAATCACAACACAGGACAGTTTTACAATAGACATTCACAGCACAGGAGGGTTCCACAACAGTGAATCAAATTACAGGTGTTTTTTACAGCAGCCCATCACAACACAGGGGGCTTTACAACAGCGCATCACAGGACAAGGAAGTTTTACAACACATATTTTGACACAAAAAAAATGCACGCTACTTTGTTGCCATCTGATACGGCACTTGTCAAACAATTACCAACACAGTTGTGCACCTGTGTTCTGTGAAATTTTGAAAAAACAGAACAGAAGCCTGGACCTGCGTTCTATACAACTGTCAAAGATCCAAGGACAGAGGAGTGGACGTCTGTATTTTGCGGTTATCAAACAATTATGGACAGAGGTGTGGACGTGTTCAATATCATTTTTGAGCAGTAAAGCTCACAGCCATGACCTGAGTTCTTTGAAGTTGTCAAACAATTAAGAACAGAGAAGGGGTGTCGACCCATCTGAACAGGTAAGAACAGAGGCATGATCCTGTGTTCTGCACAGTTGTCAAAGTATTAAGAACAGAGGCATGGACCTGCAATGATCAAAGGACAGAGGGGTGTACTTGTGTTCTTTGCATTTTTCAGACAAAAAAAGAGTTGTGACCTGTGTTCCATGTCGTTTTTGAGCAATACAGAACACAGCTGTGGCCTATGTTCTGTACAATTGTCAAACAATTAAGGACAGAGGTGTTTCATGTAATTGTCAAAGATCAAAGGACAGAGGGTTGTCCTTCTGTTTTTTGCATGTGTAAAAGAAGAACAAAGTTGTGGCCCTGTAATTCCATGTTCCCTGTAATTGTTGAGCAGTACAGAACATAGTTGTTCCCTGTGATCTGTACAATTGTCAAACAATTAAGAACAAAGGTGTGTTCTGTGTTCCGTGTAATTGTCAGAAATCAAAGGACAGAGACTCAGACCTCTGTTCTTTGCATTTCGCAGACAAAGACAAAGCGGTTGCCCTGTATTTTGTGTAATTTTCAAGGTAAAAGGACAGAAATGGTAAATGGTCTGTATTTATATAGCGCTTTTCTAGTCTTATAGACCACTCAAAGCGCTTTCACAATTACATCACATTTACCCCATTCACACACTTTCACACACTAATGACAGGTGGCTTCTTCTTCTACAGAAGACCCAACCTGTACATCAGAACTCATTCACTCACATTCATACACCGGTGACGCAGCACCGGGAGCAGTTTGGGGTTCAGTGTCTTGCCCAAGGACACTTCGACATGTAGACTAGAGGAGCCGGGAATCGAACCACCAACCCTTCGATTGGGAGACGACCCGCTCTACCACTGAGCCACAGCCGAGCAGAGGTTATACCTCTGTTCTCTGCATGTTTTGAAAGGGAGCATACTGTAGGTGTGGCTCTGTGTTCCATGTAACTGTTGAGCAATACAGAAAACAGCTGTGGCCTATGTTCTGTACAAGTATCAAAACAGTTTTGAACAGAGACGTGGACCAGTCAACTGTGTAACTGTCAAAGATCAAATGACAGAGAGGTGTACCTCTGTTCTGTTCCTTTTTCAAACAAGAACAAGGGTGTGGCCCTGTGTTCCATGTAACTGTTGAGCAGTAAAAAACACAGGTGTGTTCTGTGTAACACAGTACAGTTGTCGAACAATTAAGAACAGAGGTGTGGACCGGCGTTCCCCTCAATTTTCAAAGTTCAAAGGACAGATTCATGGATTTCATTTTTAGAACAAGAACAGAGGAGAGGAGTTCCATGTAAACATGTGTCCAGAACACAGATGTGTGCTGTAAAAGTGGAATGGATGGTAAGACAGCAGCTATGGTTGCCTTTACTGTAAGTTACTATGAAAAAAAAAACACTTTGTAAACCTGTTTTAAAAATAAATTTGATTTAAAAATAAAAACTGTAACCCCTTTTTATACTAAACTACAGATTCAGTGTAACTTCCAGTAAAGAACTGGCAGCTGTTTACAGAACTTTACTGTAAAAAAATATGGTGACAATGTACAAAACATTATAGTATGCTTTTTTTTTTATCAACTGTAAATTCCATGGTTGAAAACTGTTTTGTCTTGGGTAAATTACCATGAAAAAACAGATGTATCATAAACCCATTCACAATAATTTGCTTTAAAAATAACAGCTATATTATAAATCTTTTTACGGTAAACTACAAATTAAGTGTACTTTAGCAGCTGTGGTTCCCAGAACTTCACCATAAAAAATATGGTGACAACATATAAAACATTAAGGTCTACTTTTTGGCAACCATAAATTTCAAAGTCCATCATTTTAAAATAGATATTAACCATTAGGGAGACTTCTGAAATGGAGAGGGTAACTTATAGAGTTAGAAATGAAGAGATCGAGTACAGAAGATGTTGGTTTAAGTGGGTGAGTTATGAGACCATTAACGAATCACATGAATTAAATAATGAATTTTATGAATAAGACAGGCAGGATCATTTTAGTGTGAACGATTTGTGGACAAACACACAAACACCCCTGTATGCATTCAGAGGTGTAGATAAGTATGCATGTATGTCTGTATCTGGACAAAGATGAAAACAGTTTGTTTCACTGGGTGTATATATATTATTTATGGAAAAAAAGAATTGCAATAATATGCAAATACTGAATGGAATGTAAATGAAACATGAATTTATTGCAATAAATTTCACAGTTGAATGTGTTTTTGTTTGTGGTAAATTTCTATGGAAACAAACCCAGATATTTAGTAAACCTAATTACAGTCTGTCTCAATGACGAACACAATACAACTGTTTGATTTATTGTCATATCGTATTATCGAAAAGAGGCAGCTATGGTTGCCAGAATTTCAATGCAAGAAATACTAAAGCATTATATTTGGTTGTAAACATGCAATAATCTGTCCAGTACACTCACAAAGCAGTGTGAGATCTTGAAAAAACAGCATGTGTCCATATATATGTGAAGGACAATACATGCTGGAGTAAATTAAAATAAATAAACTGCCCTGGTTTGATCCAGAGTAATGAGTCAATGAGTCCAAACTTCACTAAAAAGTCACTCAACATGGGATAAAGCAGTGTTTCCTAACCCTGGTCCTCAGGGACCCCTGCTCTGCATGTTTTAGATGTTTTCCTGCTTCAACACACCTGATTCAAATTATCAGCTCGTTATCAGGCTTCTGTGGAGGCTTGATGATGAGCTGATCATTTGAATCAGGTGTGTTGGAGCAGGGAAACACCTCAAACATGCACAGCAGGGGTCCCTGAGGACCAGGGTTGGGAAATGCTGTCCTACAGTGTGTATTGTCACAGTTTCTGCGAGAGGACTCACAGGTTGTCCACCAGGTGTTCACTGCAGACTGGCACAATCCTCTCTGCAGCCAGAAAACAGAAACAAAACAAAAGATAGATTGATGCCATGCTTAGCATGATAACGAGATAAACTCACAGCTTTCTGTTACACTGAGGTCTAATGAACTATACCTAGAAGAAACCAGCACTCTTGAATATGATTTAGCAGGTCACTTGATTATCAGGGCGAAAGGTAGAAAGTACACATTTCATTATTTCAGGCCATCATTGGTGTTTGTTTCACTTTTGTAGACTTGCTGCCTAAATACACAGATACAAACACACAATGACTTTTGCTACAGCACAGAGTAACCAGATCAGCCAAATGGTGGTAAGATTTGAAATTGATGATATTTTCAATGCAATAAAGCTTCAATCACATTGCTGTCCACAGCGCAGTGCCAGCACACCTGTGTTAATCATGCTGTTTAATCAGCATCTTGATATGCCACACCTGTCAGGTGAACCCCTACTGACTGCTGCTACATGTCCCATGTGTGTTCTGACTTTACCACCTCCTGCCCTTTTATTATTATGTGTGGCTTTCGAATTTGACTGGAGATGCTTGTTATACTTTGATTCCAGATCATTCTGACAATATAACTCGTGTCATAGTTGCATTGAGGCCCCGTTTACACGAACACGGTTATTTTCAGAAACGGAGAAATATCCCTTCGTTTGCACCCTTCGTTTACACGCAAACGGAGAATTCGCCTCTGAAAACGATGCTTTTTAAAAACTCCGGCCAGAGTGGAGATCTTGGAAAACTCCAGTTACACGTTTGCATGTAAACGGAGGAAAACGGAGAAAACGCAGGCAGTAGACGTCACGGTATGCGACAGAACTTGCACTCGCGTCAAACGTGCGACCTATGTTTACATGTTGCTATGGTGATCATGGATCGTGGATGCTGTTTTCGGGATTCTGATTGGCTAACGTGGGCTTCAGCTTCTCGTTACACTGCCACCTACAGTTTTGGAATGTCCTGGCAGCAGACATACACGGGTTCATGTAAACGCAAAGTTTTCTGTAAACGGATACGTGTGCACGGAAATATTTTTGAAAACGGAGAGGGTGAAATGTCCGTTTCTGAAAATAACCGTGTTCGTGTAAACGGGGCCTCAGACTTATACGCGATGCGTTTGGTCCGTCAGAAGGAGCTGGATGGTCTGCAAATGCTTGGTTGCAGGAAAAGTTAGGACCGGTAGGAGCAGTGTTGGTTCAAATTTTGGTGGCAGTTCTTCTATCATTATGTGTGATGTTTTGTTTCTGTACGCTGTTGTTGATCTTTGCAAAGGCTATGATATTGAGATGGGTTGGTGCTGTAATGCCTGGAGATCAATCTCAGATGCCTTTATTACAGATAACTAGCACAGACAATGATGAGGACGAGGAGATAGAAGGAGAGTTGGTGGAGAAATATCCATATTGAACATTTAACTCTAGTCTAATTTTAACATTTATTTCTATTATTGTGTAGTTATCCAATAGTTTATACTGTGATATGTTTAAGGGGGAAATGTGACTTATAATCTGAATTAATATGATACTGTTAATTAGTAATATGATACTGTTACTTTACATGTAATGTAACATTTACATTTATATATAATCTACTTTCATATTTTTATATAATCTGCATGATGTTTAATTTCTATCTGTCACTTCTACAAAGATACTGGTTGGTATTTTCTTTTCTTTCCTTTCAGAAGAGATTGGGGGAAGGATGCACTGAAGGGGTTCAGACACTCAAACATGGACAATAAGAATGGACTGGAGTACTCTGAACGAGGATACTGTGATAAAATGTTCAAAAATGTATCATCGATACTACACTGAGAGTCGACGCTGCAGGGGAGCTGCAGTGTGATACATCCTTAAGTTTTCTCTTATATGTAATATTTCTTGTGTAAATTGCAAATGATGTTTTTGATATGGAGTAAATACACTGGGACCTCAGATGTTTTCTTTTTTTGACATTTAGGGATATTGGGACTAGGCAGGGACAGGTCCATTGGAAGGTACGATGGGTTGACCAGCCTGAATTTGGACATTGTTTTGATTTTATTTTCTGAGGTTTCTTATGTATTTGCTTAATTCATATTTTTACATGATTTGCTAAAATTTTTCTTTTAATCGCTCTGTAATACATGTGGTCGCCTAGGGCAGAGGGGCTGTGAGAGAATTTTCCTGTCTTAGATTGTTGGAAGGACATTTTAGGAAAGAATACTGCCAGGCAGGTTTTTCGCTCTCACATTATAGAAAGTTGTTGTTTTGTTAAGTACGTGTAGGAGGAATTGTTATTCGTGACACAATTACAAAAGTGCATGTTTTCCTCTTTTCGAGGCTCTGCAAAGCCTCAAAGGGGGGAAATATGTGGTATCTGAACCTCCATGTGGAATGTGGTATATGTTATTGGATAGTTAGAGTAAGGGGCCTCCCCGTGATATATGACATTCTGAGAGGGGTTCCACTGTTAATGACCATTTGTCAGAAGATCTATGCTAAAGTAATCAAAGAAAGATGTATTAACTTGAAAGTGTCAAAACAACACTCTTTAAAAAGGGGTATCTAAGAAATGTTACGCCAGAGCGATCGTCTGGCTGTATCCTCTCTGAGCAAACCGGGCTGCTCGTTTTGATGCTGTGCTTTCTTTGTAATAAACCTTTATTATATATGCAGGACGGTGGCAGCGGAGATTTCTTCATCATCTTCACATCAGCACTACTGAATACACGACAAAATCATTCATTGAAAAATAGGTGAATGCCAAGCAGCATTGCAAATTTTATATGGCACTTTAACTGAGTCAGATTGACCATTTTATAATTTCTATTATTCGTTTTTAATGGATCTTCTTGTTTTGGCATTTACAGTGTATGTATGATTTGTGCCAAATTAATTTAGTCTTTGTTTGGGCTACAAAAAGGTCTCAAAATCCCTTAATTTTGCTTTAAGATTGTGGAACAACCCTGACACAGTGTTGATGGTGTAGTTATTACTCCTGAGAGTTAAATAAATGTTCTTATCATACTTATCATACATGCAGTCCTGGTTGTGGTTTCAGTAGAATCAGTCAAGATGTATTACCTTAGAATAAGGTCTGGTTTCAAGTTTTTTTTCTTGTTTTTAAACCTTGATTTGCTACAAATAAGAAAATAAAAATTTGAGTAATTTTAAATTTTATTTTATTTATTTTTTTGGCAGTATGGGTAATGGGCAGTGTCAAGTTTGATTTCAAGTAATTTGATCTAAAAATCAGCATTTTCAGCTTATTTTAACCCTTTTGGATACTTACTTTAGATAACTTATTTCTAGATTTAAAAATCTTATTTCAAATTTTCTTATCAAGTAAAATTAACTTGCTGCATGGACAGATAATTTCCCTAGTGTTATGTAATTTTCTTCTCAAATTTAGTGTTTATATCTTACATTTGGGCTACCCTCTTTAGACATGATAGAGAAATCTTAAGCCTCCAGAAGATGATCGAGGAACAGAGGGAGTCTGGGGAGGAAATCATCCAGAAGGTGTTCTTGTGCCCAAAAGATGTGATGTTGTGGTCTGTGGAAACAATGCAGCTTCTTAAAGACAGATCTGAGGAGGACATTGTGTATCTTGATGCAGCAGGGAGTGTGGTAAAGAAGGGAAAAGGTGAAACTGCACCCTGTTACATATATGAGAAGGTATTAAGACATCCAGTGAAGGGTGGTTCCCCTGTTCTTGTGGCCACATACATGACATGTGACCATACAAGGACATCTGTGTCTTATTTTCCTCTGTTCCCCCTGTGTCTCCTGTCTGTCTTTGTCTAGTGGGCATGGTGTTCCCTCTCCAGGCTCCTCCCTGGCTCTGCTCCATCCTCACCTGGCAGGAATCATCTAATCACCAGTCAGCTCACCTGCACCTCATCAATCCTCCACTTTATCTACCCTGGTTCACACTTCCAGTGCCAGTTCATTCAGTCTGCTGTGTGTAAGAGCTCAGGCCTGAAGCTGTCCTCAGTTATCTATTTGCTTTTTGTTGCCTCTGAGTTGATAGTATTTTTCCCCTGTGCATCAGGACCATGCTCCTCTTCCTGCCTGCACTCCTGCCTGCTTGTGCCCAGCCTGTTATCCCCTTTGCCATCTCCAGCTCCAGTAATCCTACCATTATTCACTGCCCTCTGCTTCAGCCCATTGATTCCTGCCACCTCCATTGCCCCTCCACTCCTGCAATAAACATCTTATACACCACCCCTGAGTTGTGTCACAGCCTTCAACTTCTGCGATATGACTCTCCAAGAGCTCCTTTCCAAGTACTACAAAGTTTCTGTAAGTTTCTACTTTCACGTGTCCATACTCCACAGATGTGTTAGTCACGTCATGAAGAAAAGATTTTATTTACATATTGTACAAAAAAAGATTTCTCTCTGCTGATGGAAACCCCACACAGACACTGTGGCACCATAAACACCAGGCAGTGCATTTACCAGTGCTCTGCAGCAGTGTTCCCAACCCTGGTCCTCAGGGACCCCTGCCCTGCATGTTTTAGAAGTTTCCCTGCTCCAGCACACCTGATTCAAGTGATGAACTCATCATCAAGTCTCTGCAGAAGCCTGATAACAACCTAATCATTCTCTACACAGGACACAGAACAGATGATTAGTTTGGCAGTTTAAATTATACGATTTATCTATTCAAAGCCAGTAGAATGATCCTACAAGGACAAGTTTATTTTAGCACAAGCAAACCGTAATCTACAGGATGGAGCTTTGTTGCTCCATCACTATCATCCAGAGTGGATGAATACATGAGTCTCTCTAAGGCAAACGGTAGAGCTGATATTTCTCTCACATTGTTACGTCCCTGCAGTGGTCCATCTGTGCCTGAGTGGCCCCAAATCAGTCCACATACACCACCCTCATCTCCTTAAGACACATTATCTATGGGAATGCAGACAAAAAGTTGAGCTCACCCTCCATACAGGAGATAGTCCAATTGTGCATTTTAGGTTTGTTAACACTTAATATAACTTACTACTAGTGTCCATTCCCTTTGGTCACAGACAGCACCAGCTGCCACATCACAGTTCACAAGGTCCAGCTTCCTTTTGTGGACCTCCTCTTGGCTTTTTTTAGATGTTGATTTTGACCTCCTGGAACACAGCCTTTTTATTCCCTCACCAACCTCTTCTGTCAGCAGCAGGCGGCTGACCTTGTCCTCAGTGACCTGCAATAAACTGTTTAAGAATTAGAGAACATGGATGGAAAAGCATCTTTTAAATACAGATGAGGAAATTGGATAATCTTACCTTGTACTCTCTCGATACCTCTGATGGATACCTTGCCTCTCTCCCAAACATCAGGTAACAGGGGCTGTATTTTGTGGTCAACTGCTTTTTAGTCCTCAGACTAAACATTGTTGCTTGCAGGTAGTTATCCCATTGCTTTGGGTGGTCTGCAACAAGTTTGTTTAGGGTCCTAAAAATTGAAGTACAGACATGAGAAGGCACAAGATTATTTGGGTACATATGAGTCATAAGGCTGCTTTGCAAGGAGCAATAAAACATCGGTCATTGTGCAACCACTGGAATTCATTCCAGTTAACATATATACCTTTGTATAGTCCCATTAAGTTTCTCTACAAGACCATTGGTCTGTGGATGATAAGGAGAGCAGAGGCTCCTCTCAGTCCCCAACTTTTCACACAGGCCATAATTTATCTAAAAAAGACCAGATGGACAAACATGAAATAAGTAGGCACAGCAGTCTATATATTGGTCACTCATAAAACATCATTACTTTACCTTGTTGCAGAACTCAGTGCCCTGGTCTGTAAGCAGTCTTTTGGGTGCTCCAAATTTGTAAAAGAAATCAAGTATACAATTGGTCACCTCTACTGCATTTTGACTTTTGAGTGGGTAAGCCTCTGCCCATTTAGTGAAATAGTCAACCATTACAAATATGTACTGGTTGCCACCATCTGTCACTGTGAGTTTACCCACCAGTATCTTATTTCCTTTGCCTCAATTGGGCTGTACTGCTTTTTTACCTTTGAATTTGCCCTCTTGGCCTGACATTACGGGTATTGAGCAGCCTAAAACAGACAAATACAAACCAAGAATTATGACCATAACTGGAAATATTAGTTGTGTTAAATCAACATTTTCAGTGTTTGCAAAAACATTACATTACTCTACTATTTAACCTGAATGTGTATTCCTCATCAGTTTGAGGATACCAACTCACCCACTTGTGACTGTCACCCTCCATGCCAGTCCAATAATATCTGTCAGTGATGGCACTGAGTTTTTTCAACACCACAGTGTCCACCAAGAGGACTGGCCTGGAACTCAATGAAGAGTTTGTTTGCCTCTTCTGCAGATGCCACAACTTTGGTCAGGTGCTCTGCTTGGTGTTTCTTTCACCTGCAGATATACAGTTCTCCATCTGGGGTTAATTGGAAATCTTACCAGGCATGTGGATATTCGTTTAAGTCCATGTGGCATAAATCCTTACCCTTTTCTGTGAAGGTGTCAGCACATCTCCTCATCACATATCGTTGTTTGCTTGTTGATCCCTCAGGATAACTGTTACTGTATGGACCTTGATATCGAGAACCTCTCTCAAGGTGTTGGGATCCATCCCTACCTTTCCCTGTCTCTTGACCTATCTACACCTGTCTCACACCTACTCCTCTCCACTCACCTTCCACTGTCTCACACCTACCTATCTCTCTACCTTCTCCACACACATAAACACAGAACCACTCAACCAGTGAAAAAGCACACCACAGTTGCCCACTATCACTCAAAGGTCCACAAAACCAGCAATCAATCAAACTTGCTCTCAATACAACTATCACTGTCTTACACTGTCTAGCCTACTCAAAAACCCACAAAACCGTGGTGTGAAAACCAACCGTATATACTGTAACATGGGATGTGCCACCCTTACTTATCATGTTTCTTTTCACATGTACATAACAGCTGCCCTAGCGATTGTCCCTGTTAGCCAAACGAGTTCCCAGACTTGTCTATTTTAGTTGAGGGAATACTGGACATTGTGTTGTGGACATTGTGGGGCCTTATATTGTGCGATTTTAATGTGATGCCGCAATTCAGCCACATTTTACATGCATTGTGTAGCATTTACCAATGTGTTTGTCACAAGAGTAACACTGTCTGTCTGTCCAACTAACTCTACCTACTGAAAACCCCCAATTTTGTGGCATTTTAACAGACCTTGTATAAGCACGGATGTACTTTAAAAGGCCATAACTTCACTCCAGAGTAGCTCCATCTCAGTGCGCTGAAAGTGATAATGGACATGCAATTTGGTGCAGTGTGGTGTGGCTCAGCGCAGCCAAAAGCGCCGGTGGAAAAGGCCCATATGCTGACAGAGCTGGATGATATCAGCAGCATTACAGGGGTGTTCTCACAGTGGAGACAATGTTGACGAGTATTTTCAGTTGCATGTGACCAGAGGTGAGGCACCAGAAATCAATGGGCCCAGCACTTGCTCGTCTTGAATTTGAGGAAGTCAAGAGAAATGGAGAATCAATAATGGAACCACTAAAGTCTGGTAACATACTGGCTTAGTGTGGAGAGGTCAATGTTGCATACAGGGCACCTCGAGGCTGAAATCAAAAAGTTAACTGTCATTTTTAATTTAATTTTATTTCATTTTAGAATGTGAACAGTAGTTGTGTGATTACTACATTCATTCAGTATTTCTTCATTAATTTTTGTCTGTCACTTGCTTCAGGGTGATTGTACAGTAGCTGTTAATAAAACAAATCAGATTGTAAAAGGTAAATTTACATGAAAGCATTTTGGGGTAAAGTCAAGTTTAACAGGACCATCTGGTTTTTACACACTCAAATAAATTACAATGAATGATGTTGGACAAAAATGTTGGTTCAAGAACTACTTAAAGTGCATAATCGGTCTTTGTCAGTCACGTGTCTGTACTAGCTAACACGCCCCCCAGGCGCCATTTTGGTTGTAACATGGATGTAAACATAGGTAACAGGAGAAGCAATCCGGTGAAGTTGTAGTAACTTTGGCAATTTAGATGACAGTTATTGAACTTACCGAACTGGAGAAGCACAAGAAGAATGAGAAGATACCGCATCGAGACAAACTCATGAAGAATGCCAGAGATCCTTATTTGGCTAAATTGTCTCCAATCAACAACACAGATGACACAGAGCTGTACAACCTCACAGCAAAAGACTGGAGCACCGATGCAAAATTCCTGCCTCCAGCTTCATCGCTGGATATAACAACTACTTTCTTTGTGGTATCAGCACTTAGGTTTTGAGAGACTTATAGTTTTTGAACTGTTAAAAAGCATGAGGACATTTCACTGATTGTCATGTTTTTCTGTTAATACCAAGCCGATGCCAAATGACCCAAATAAGTGGCCAGAAGCAGAAGCAGCAGCAGCAGCACGGGCGAGGAGGGATCAGCTGGCAGAGGAGCTGCGTCATCTTTAGCCTGCTAAGCAAACGCGTTATATTACACTATCACTTGTATACACTCTAAAACAAAACCTTGAACATAAAATTTCAAGGAAACTTTATTCAATAGTTTTTTTTAGGTGAGCCCAATTTAATCTTCTAAGTGTTGCTTCTGTAGTTTATTTTAAAATGTAACAATATCTGGCAGTAAATTGACTAGAAATTTTAAGCTGTCTCTACCCATTTACAGTGTATACTGGGGTTAAATTTTTAAAGCTGACCAATTTCACTTTCTTTGTCTTTTAGTCCCCTGTCAAACGTGGCATGCGATGCACATATCCAAATAGGCCTATACAGAACAGGCTGTAAATTGGCTTTTGTTTTTGCAAATGAACGGAGAAGTTGCTTGATGCCTATGTAATGTTGTCAGTGATCATCCCTCCAAAAGAAAATATAAAATAGCACACTGAATTTTTAATCTGAGCGTGATAGTCACCTAACCCCTAACCCTAACCCCAGTCACACAATTCAGCAGTTATGGAAATTATGGTGGAAAAAATAAGCTCTAAATATTATAGGACCCGTTAAGGAAAAGCTGGGATCACAGTCAAAAAAGGGTCCTATGTTCCCTGGTCACATACAAAGCGGGGAACATAGGACCTTTTTGGGAAACAGCAGGGAATATAGGACCCGGGGAACATAGGGATGACCCCAGGAAATGCTGCACATAAACAATGCTCCATGTTGAGTTGATAAAAAACTTGTGACCCTCCAAAATGTGGTTTTGACCCACAATGCACTGTGGCTATTTTAAGTATCACGTCACTTGACAAAGAGTGATTTGTAAGATGTCCTGCTGGTGAAGAAACTCTGGTCTTTAATAACCTAACCCATCCCTACATGCAAAACACAGCGTGCTGTATAATGGTAGGGATTTAAACGAAGCCTCGAGGTAAAAAATAATCACCCGTAATTTACACCAGGCATGGCTGTGCCACGTCACGGCTGTTTTGTTCTGTCATACTTGCGACTTTAATTCACACCAGCAGCGTTTCAGATGCAGAGCGTCTCAGAAGCGCATCAGTTGTTGACTTGTTTACTTCATTGTTTTGGGTCATTTTCCCTTGATTTTTGTGCTTCTACCATGAGTAAGAAGTCTATGTAGTTATGTGGTTTCTTTTTTGTATGTTTTAATTGTGTTTAATGTTGTTATTTCCTTCTTTATTGTGCTGTAGTCTTCAAAGTCATGGATCAAAGCTTTGTTTAATTAAAAAATACATCTCTATAATCATCTCAATATTATGAAACATACCTGTTGTCGCCAGGTATGACGTAATGTTGAATGAATGAAGTGAAATACGATCCATCGTCGACACAAGATGTTTATTTTGAAAATTGACCGGATTCACTATGCTTTTCGTGTCGGGACTTCCTGTCTGGTTCGATCTCCTCTGCGCAGTTTGACACGGCATCCGTCAAAAATAGACTTGCTGCGTATTCTCTGCAGAGCAGAGTGCCGAGCCGCTTCTGGGACACAGCTGACACGCGCCGCAGCGCATCTGGTGTAAACACAAGTGTTGACTAGAATGGCTGCGTATCACTCTGAGTGCCGTGGCGCAGCCGTAACGCAGTGCAGCCGCGCCTGGTGTAAATTGGGGGGGGTTAGTCATCAAAAAGAGCAGGAAAACAGACAGGAAGTAAAACAACAAAGACACACAAGGGAAGAGGCACCAAAATAAGACAGGAAGTGACTATGAAAAACCCCAAACCATGACAATTACATCATATGGTGCTGAGATGGTTCTCCTGGACATACATAACCACACTACAGGTACATAAATACAGCTGCATGTCTGCTCACTAGCATGCAGCTGTATTTATGTTACATTTTTATAGGCAATTTTCTGAAGCCATTGCCTTATCTCGGTTATACTTAATAAATAAACAATGTTTATATAACTTTAACAACTTAATTCAGCTCACAACTGAAGTACACAGTAACTGCCATCTTGGCAGTCAAACCATAACACACCCTATCTGACCAGAAAACCTCTCTGATTTTCTAGCTTTGAGCTCCTTAATGCTGCTTATCTCCAGGCTTGGGGAGTAACGGATTACATGTAACGGTGTTACGTAATTAGGATGCGAAAAAAAGGTAACTGCAATCCGTTACAGTACAGGAAAAAAACATGTAATCGGATTACCGATATATTTGATAAAAATGGGGATTAATTAGCAGGATTACATTTTAAAATTAAACAGGATATACTACACTGCAGCAGACACATGCACAGTGCGCACGCATTGTGACACTTTACGACACAACACCACAACAAACCAACAAGTCAAGCGACCACTGTGTGTCCGTGTGTAAATATGATGCAAGATAAGGACGTAAAAACAGTCGTCAATGACTGTTCATCATTTTGGTCACTGCTGGGGAGAAAAATGCTTTCACTGGATGGATGGAAACTCTGGCATCATTTTGCGTTTAAATCAGAAAAGGGGAACAACATCGCAGTACAGAGCAAGTTGTGATTCCCAGCTGTGAAAATACTGTCATCATCCAGAGACTCGACATCCAACTTAAAGAAACATCTACAGGTACAAAGACAAACCGCTAACATTTGCCGAAATACACAGAAATCCAGTAAGCTAAAGTTAAGGTTGGTTAGCTTGCTAACCTGTCAATACTGCTACCCGTGCTACTACTGTGGCATGTCTTATATTCTTGCTTATCCTCTGCATTATTTGACCTTAATATTATGTTCATAATTTTGAAATGATGTTCTTCTGCCTCACTAATAAGTATAAATACCACCAGATAGACTGAAGTGATAATGGGTCAAAATGTGTCATTTTCGAGAAAATAAAGCCCTACCCCTCACCTCATCACTCATTATATATAGTATTAAAGTAATCAAAAGTAATCAGGTACAATATTGTGATACTTGAGTAAATTACTGATTACAATTTTTAACAGATAACTTGTAATTGTGCTGGATTATGTTTATAAAGTAACCCTCCCAACCCTGCTTATCTCCAACCGGAGTCTCTTAGTGACCTGTTATGTCGACAGATTGATGGACAAGCATTCAGCCCAGCACTTCCAGTAGTGAGCTCTGAAAACAGTTTCCAGAAAGAAAGATAGCTCTATCTATTCCATCTGACATGGAAAGAGTTTTTGCTGCAAGAGAGCTCCACAGTACACGTCTGATTCTCTTGGATTATCAGCAGAGAGGAGAAAGCGTTCCTCTCTCTCCCATAAGGGCAATTAAAGTGCCTCTTGTGTGCTTCCATCTGGAAGATTGCCAAGAGAAGCAAACTGAAAACAGTCAGGTTCAGAGTATTATTGTTACCTAAATGCTGAAACTTTAGACTTACCTTTTCTGACTTAAGCTTACTTCCAGGAACCTTAACATTAAATCTTTCACCTTCTTGTACCAATATAGTGATGCATCTGCAAGACCATACACACATTTCTTTAGTTTCCATATGTAGGCGAGGGGTAGTGGTGTGTAGGTAGGTATGAACTTAAGGGAAGGATAGAGAATATGCCAAACACCACTTAGGGAATTTCACCCCGGGAAATACTTGAACCGGTGTGCCACCCTGTATACCTTATTCAAGGTTTGTTGCTGAGATGTGTAATCACAAGTAAAAGACTTTTATTGATAATAAACAAAATGATCAAACAAGTAGCAGGGGCTGGAACTGCAGAAAAAGAAGAAGAATATTAATAAACAAGGGAAGCAAAAAAAATGGTAGATACAATTACTTTATTACAATGTGTTAAAAAGGCCTTGATATAAATTCCAAAAAAGGTGAACAATTCAAAAGTTAAAGACTCAGCCCAGCCTAAGCAAAACTAAAAAAAAAAAAAAGAAACTGAGCTGAGGCCACTTGGGAGAGGCAGACTACTTGGAGTGCCTAGGGGTGCTACCACTATTCACTACAAGTGAGCACAGCAAACACACAGCAATCCTCAAACAAGAGAAATGGTGCAGTTTATGGTGTCCCAGTGCAACTACTCACACACAAATATGACGGGACTCACCACGGGTGCCTAGCCTCTCACCAACATGGCTCTCGCTCCTGAAATAAAGAAAACACAAAATAATTAAGAAAACAACAAACAAATAGGTATCCAATATAGTATCCCAGTTGGCTGAACAAATGCACCTTAACGTTAAACCAACTATACACCACGAGTTACTATATCAAAGTGATAAGCAAAACTAGGAAAAAACCATCACAAATCAATAATTAACAATATTTGAAGCAACAAGTAACCAAAGAATAAAGCAACCCAAAAAGCAAAACAAAACAATTGGGCAAAGCAAACTAAACCAAAAGGGCAAAGCAGCAGTGGTAAAACAGGGGGGCAGGAGGACCTGAAATAAGGGCAGAAAACAATTAGCCAGGCTCACCACACTTCATATTAAAACTCTGATGAGTCACCCTACTCACCACCTCAAGGTCTGGGCTCTAGTGTATGCAGGAGGGCAGGAGGGGAGTCAACCTGGTACCTAGGCCAGCCAACACATTGCACATGCTAAATATAACCAAAATGCAAGTATAATGGTACACAAAAAAGGCAACTGTTGGCACATACCTGTGTGAGCAAACATCCACAACCACAGCAGGGACAGGGCATGAGGCAGGAAAAGAGGGAGAACAAAGGCCTGCAGGTGCCCTATATTGCCTGGCTCTGATTAGGGGGTTGGGACAAGGGAGGAGTCAGGCCCAGGCTGCATTCACTCTACTCACCTACATCTACTATTCTGCAGCACTGGGGTAGTCCCACCACACATAGAACACTGCCCCTGCCTGCTTCAGGAGGGGGGCTGACATAAATATCTCTGGGAAGCCACAAAAAAGTCCACAGGCTGAGATGAATGCAAAAATAGTCTAGTTTAATTAAGACATGAGTGTTCAAACAAAAAGTCTCAGTGCAAAGAAATGAGGTGAATAAAAACAGCAGCAAACGTTTCAGTCCTTGACCATCATCAGTGCTGCTGACGTGTTTCACAGAGCAGATAGAGACAAAGACAAAAGACCAAGATAGAGACCCAACCAGGGGCCTCATTTATCAAACAGCGTGTATAAGTCCTCTTAAATTTTCACCTACGACGAAAAGGCAAATAGCGCGTACGACCAAAATATTTGCGCTCTTTTCAGATCTATCAAACTCCACGTACACACAGCTGCACGATAAATCACACAGGACCCAAGAAAAGTGTGGATGTGAACACACCTCATATCCCGCCCTCTACACGCCCGGGCACAACCATATATGGTCAATACAAATCAGCCCTTGCATATAAATTAGCCATGTGCTCTTTGGGATTTTGTGGAGTGATGTCAGTGGAAGACGGTATGGATGGCAAACGAAAGAAAAGGAACTTCTCAGAGAGTGAGATAAATGTGCTCGTTGGTGAGGTGCAGGCAAGAAAAAAAGTCCTCTTCGGCAGGTATGTGCACTAATTCTATATGATCACTTCGTCTTGTGTTTATTTAGGCCGAGGTTAAAAAACATAACTAAGAACACGTGGAGACTCACAACAGAGATGAACACGTTGGACCAAACAATATTTTCTCCGGAAATTTAAACAATCTCATCCAATCAGCCACAGCCCCGGCCTCACCAACAAGAGGAAAACGTCAGAGTGGCAGGAGGTAACACGGGCGGTCAACGCTGCTGGTGCCACGGCGAGGACTGAGGGTTAAGTCCGGAAAAAGTGGACCGATTTGAAAGCGAGTTTCAATCTGTATATGCCATACTCTGTCATAACATAATCTGTATTGAAATGTCAACACTGTCACTATTTTTACAGAGAGAAGCGAAAAAACGCCTCACCACCCACTGCCAAAGTGTGGCGGCCACTGGTGGGGGCCCGGCAACCCCTGACCTCACCCCGGTCGATGTCCTGATCGCTGACATCATCGGCACCGAGTCGGTGGAGGGTGGGGTGCTGGTTGAGGAGGGGGACTCTGACATGGTGAGGGAAACCCAGACAACCAACGAACCCCGTAAATCACAGTTTCAATCATTCATTCGCCACTATGGCTGTCCAGTGAGACAAAATTAATTACAATGAATATGTGCTCAGACAGGACACGAACACTGGATTTAACACACACTTATTTCCTGAGACACGGAGGCGGATGACACCGAGGAGGGGGGGTTGATTGTTCTTGACCTCAGCGTCATTCCCCCCGCGGTCGCCGGTCCGAGCGCTCCAGCCCCGAGTGTGGTCGCGGGTCCGAGCGCTCCAGCTCCCAGCTCGGCCCCCAGCTCAGCCCCCAGCAGGGCAGGAGGCGACCGGTTGGGGGTCCTGACGGATGCGGTGCTGGAGGCCCAGAGGGAGACCCTGCATGCCCAGAGGGACACAGTGGCTGCAGTTGGTGCTGTGGTGGAGCAGCTGAACCACCACCAGGGAAACATTGCTGCAGCACTGCAGCAGGTCGTCACAGGCCAAGAGCGCATCACTGATGCCACTGTGGCCCTAATGGCTGCAGTAACCACACTCACTGAGGCAATAAATAAAAGGAAATGAACCTTCTTGTTGAATCTTTTGTCACAATGCAGGAGGTGTGTAATTTGTTTCAGTTAGAGGGACAATTACAATGTCGTGTTTGATATGTGAATGTATTTCTGACAAGTATGAGAACTGAAATATAATAATGTTCTTACTGAAACATAAATGCTATTGGGGACGGGGGGTCGTTACTCCCCAACATTACAAGTTCTGTTTTAGCTAAGCAGTTGTGGCCCCTGCTGGCCGGTTAAGAGTAGTGAGTAAAAGTCGACACTCAGTAGGTTAAATATAAGTTTTATAGGGGTTTG
Organism: Lutjanus campechanus; assembly: GCA_027495735.1. Lineage (NCBI taxonomy): Eukaryota > Metazoa > Chordata > Actinopteri > Lutjaniformes > Lutjanidae > Lutjanus > Lutjanus campechanus. Next base: position 11,566 of record JAJHUR010072413.1, on the reverse strand, counting down.
TCAAGGTTTTTTAAACCACCACAACTACAAAACTTCCATCCAAATCAGCAAGTTAAATCAATCGCTGGATCACTGCAGCTCGTGCCCTTAGTCCCCGTTGGAAACCCTCATGGCAGGGAGGGAGCTGTGGGTTCGGGTCCACATGCTGGGGTGGAGGGAGGCCCAGCGGCAGTGCAACCCCACGTCTCACTGCCACATTGTGCAGGATGGCACAGGCCCAGATGATTCTGCAGACTTTTTGTGGGTGGTAGAGGAGCCTACCACCCGACGCATCCAGGCAGCGCCAACGGCCTTTTAGAAGCCCGATCGCATGCTCAATGACGCAGCGCGCACGGGCATGGACCTCATTGTACTGGGTTTCCTGGCCACCCTGTGGGTCCGGGATGGGAACTAGCAACCACTCCCTCAGAAAGTAGCCACTATCACCTGTAAGTCACAACAATTGTTGTGCGTTACAACACTGTTACCGTTACCGACAATTAAATGTGGCGCGTTATAAACTAATGCTATTCATTGAAGCTCTTGTCATCCGACTTGTCTCTCAGCCACAGGAGCTCCACAGCTGTTTGTTTTTTCTTTAGTGATTTTCTTTAGTAGGAGGGAGGGACGGGACAACATCATAAGTAATGATGATTGGCTAAGATAGCGTAAGCTTTTACGGTAAGCCAATCAGAGGCAGTGTTCAGTTTACACACAAACCACACACACACACAAAGCAGCCCCACACACCCAAACTAGCAGAGGTAAACTGCCGCAATGGCGAGTCTGGAGGGAAAGTTGGCGTTTTCAAAGTGGAAGTACAGACACTACTTTATTCTAAGACAAGAACGGACATGTGAAGTGTACATTATGTCCCGGAACGAAGTGTTTGTCCACGTCCGTTGTAAGCAACTCTAATCAATAAATATTAAAAGTTATGTGTAAGTACCTGTCTATGCAATTCTACTCTATGCAACTGGCTTGTGAAACCTGCTTTGAAAAAAATCCAAATTCTGAGACATGTTTAAACTTAAAAAAAAAAAAAAAAAAAAAAAAAAAAAAGAAAAAGAAACATAC
>JAJHUR010072412.1:20697-48067 GCA_027495735.1 Lutjanus campechanus | reverse complement strand
TATTTTGGGTAGTTATTATCACTGTAATCTATGTCCAAGAGTCAATTTCTCCAGAAAAGATAGTTGTTTATTCGTTTTTTGACGCTTTAAACAGACTTTGACCTCCTCGAGCTTTTATTTTGGTACTTCCGGTTGCCGGCATCTTGAATTTGCATATTAGCTAAATATTTAGTTTCACCCAAAACATTTAGATTTAACATTTAGATTTAGATTTAACATTTAAGCGTAACATTTAGATTTAACTTTTAGATTTAGATTTAACTTTTAGATTTAGATTTAACTTTTAGATTTAACATTTAGATTTAACATTTAGATTTAACATTTAGATTTAGATTTAGATTTAACATTTAGGCATAACATTTAGATTTAACCTTTAGATTTATATTTAAATTTTAGATTTAGATTTAACATTTAGATTTAACATTTAGATATAGATTTAATTATTTAATAAATTTTCAAAGTTAACAAATATTGTGTTAAATGTGCTAAAAAGTGACTTTCAAAAATTCACACCACTTTTTAAAACATGATTTGAAGCTAAATGTGATAAAATGTTGCTGTTATTTTCAGCATGACCAACTTTACAAACGGCGCCCCATACTAAATGACAGCAAAGGCACTGAATTTATTTCATACACAGCTCAGCACATAGTTTAAGTTCATTAGGTTTATTGGAAAAGATAACCAAACAATCATCAATCAAGTAAAACCATTAACAAAGAAAACATTTATTGCAAAAAACGTAAGACTGCGTGTTAGGTTTGGGCTGATTGCCACTGTCCATCAACCACTGAGCCCCCTACCATCATAACATTAGGATTTAAAGCCTTCTGTATTTGAGGCAGTGTGTCCCCTCGGAGTTGTCATCAGGCAGAACTGTTGTTCTGTTTTTGACTGGTGGGAAATAAAAACAAGCTGTTGCTACGGGTCATCGCACTAATGTTACATCTCCATGTCCCGTTTATTGTTTTCTTATTAAACCTACCCAGTTATAGGCTCCAATGGTCTCTGTGTTTTTTTTTCTGCAGGCCACTGTTATTGTGTTTTTTCAATGGCGACTCTATTGTTTGTTTGTTTTTTGTTTTTTTTTACTTAGCTTCCTCAGTATAGCGAGCCAGCCAACTCTGTTTGCACAGCTAAGTCATGGACAAGCAGTGCGAAGAAAAAGACTTGTTTAAATGCGGCACAGGGATGAGAGAGAGTTAGTCTGCCTGCACCCTTTGCTAGAGTTCTCCTTGCTGAGTGAAACATCCGGAAGTTGCTGTCAGAGCGACAATCACAAATAACAGTGACTACAAAGGGAAGCGGGTAAGCAAATTTTTTTTCCTGTTAGCGGACAGCCAAAAAAAACATCTATATCACAGTCCATTGGTGATGTTTCACTGTGGATATCATCATATGCCAATTTGGTAAACATCATCCAGCCCAATTGAGTGTTTCACCTAACATGTACAGCAAGGCACACATACAGTCCCACATATGGCAACAGCATTCACATATGATCATATTGGTACCTCTGAAACAATTTAAACAAGTGACAGAGCAATATGCACATTTGATTTAGATGTTTTAATGCAGCTATAGGCTCACTCAACACAGGTGTCAACTACTTGGTGTTTACTATAATTATTACTATTGATAGGGCCACCTCACAGTATGATCTTCCCATGGTTGCAGAGACATTACACATGGGTGCCTGACCACTGAATCCCATTAGAGCTATGGTCCCTGATCCCCTGAGCTGTAAGCTACTTTAAAATGACAAATAGTTGTAGTTGAAAGTGATACAACTCAGGAAACTGAGGCTTGTATGAGCTGTGTTTCTACTACATACCTGGTACTAATTTGTTTTTCGACTGCAGATAGTCAAGTTAATGCTGATGAAACTTTCCAGATTTTGCTGCAATATAAACTTAGTAATAATAATAATATAAACTTTATTAAACGATAAAACCAGACTTGTATTGTGAAGAATTCAGAGGAGGTTTAGTGTTTTTGGCCCTTTTACAGCAGCTCAACTCGTCTTCAGTCATGATGCCTCTTCAACCGAATAGCCCTGTTGTAATGGAAATGTAAATCCCTGTTTTGTTGGACTGACAGGCCGAGTCAAACTGAGTCAAGCCAGGACAGGACATGTGTATGGAAACGGGTTAGTAGAGTCAGAGACACAGAGTGCGTTGCAGCAGTCGGCTTTCACTGAGGTGCCACAAGTCTCACCTCTCTGTAGCTCATTAGGAGGCATCAGAATGTGAAATATCCAGAAGTATATTTGTATCTCGCCAAGCTTTAACACATCCGTTTCTGCTGTGATAAACACACGAGTCACAGGCAAAATATTTCATGAAGGTTATGAAGTGAAAGGGAGTGGTACAATAAGTCTTCCTACTGAAACCAAAATGATCCTTGTAATACAGTTTAGACCAGCCCACAATGTGTGTGTTAGGGTGTGGTTCTTTCAGGGTGTGAAAGCACAAGCTGACCAAGTGGCATGATTCACACCGATGTGAAAGTGTCCTATCTCCTCTGTCAGTGAACCAAACCCGGCAGGATATCCTTGGTGTATGACTGTACTGAGATGCCACATATTTATAGTCTGAATCATGGGTTTCTCTGTAGCTGAACATTTTCACACTGTGATGTTAACCCATCCTTGCTCCCGTTGTATTTCCCAGATGGTGTGCTAACACCATCGGATTGGCAGGCAGACCCACTAAGCTGGGTTCAATTTGATTCTTTTCTTTTTTTTAAGTTTTCTTTGATTTCACCAACATCTTCAACTAATTTAGATGCAGAGGTTGTGTTGACTGAATATATTCAGTCACTGACAGTTTTTTTTAAAAGAATGACTTAAAAAGCTGAAAGCCATCCATCATTTTGACAGCTTAAAACACTGAGGTTGATCTACCGTTTTGACTGGTTGGTGTTGGTTGCAGTAAGGGAGCAATCACCTTCAGCTATACAAAAGTTATTTTTAGATCTTTAGCCAAATAATCACAACCTACAGATATTTTTGAAAAATCCATGAATGTTAAAGATCAAATTAGCTATTTACATATTTGCGAGATGGAAACATCACAATCCAGAGATCTGGAGGTAAAGAGTGAGAGAGAAGCTCAGGACTACCTGCACAAAGTGCAAGAAGAAAGTTAGAGACTTTAGACTTTTGAGTTAGAGTGTTGGCAGAAGAGACTGAATTATTCTGAGCAGAATGCATGGGAATTAATTACAATATTGCAATTGCCTCTTTTAGGAGAGGAAAGGGGCATGCCTTATTAATCCCCAAGGAGAAATTACATTTTTTCACTCTGTTGTAATTTTGTTCATATATACACAGGTCCGAAATACACACACATGCACAAACAACATTTATGTGTGTTTATTCCCCACTATTGCACCGATTTTAATATATTTCTTGTCTTTTCCCTGATGGTCTGTATAAGTCACTAAATGTGTCACTAGTCACTTTTAAACTAAAGTTGCTAAGAGGGTCTGTAGAGCAGCTAAATCTAATCTCTAAATCTCTAATCTAATCATTTAGGGACAAGGAACTGCTGTGGGTGGGAGTGGGGTTTATGAGAATGGGTCAGAGAGAGATGGAGTGGGGTTTGCAATAGATAGCCACAGAATATAGTTAACACTAATGTCAACTGTATATTTTATTAATAAAGAGATTTTTTGGGGGAAAAAACTCACTTATAACTACTTAGGGTCAAAGAAGGGTCTGTAGCCTTCCCAGAACATTTTGGGTAAAAGGCAGGAAAAGACCCTGGATGTGTTCCCAGACATTCACAACATTAACAGAAAAATACATTAACACCTATGGGCAATTTAGAGTGTTAAATTCAGCTTCCCCTGAACATCTAAGATGAACATGAACAAGAGAAAATATAGACTAATGATTTATCATGTGTAGTGTTCTCTAGTGCGCCCACCATACTGTGATGGTTGTTTCCATTGACAGTGAAAGCTTGAATGTTTGGGCTACTTGCAGCTGGCCATCACCCACTCCAACAGTCTCAAAACACTAATGTGAAATTAGTTATGACACCTACTTTGGGGGGAAAACACATTAACATACTGCTTTTGTCCATTCTCCACAGTGTGGATGTGAATGTGCTGTATTAATTAGCCCAGCTGGTCTTACTTACTATTTTGTGATCATAAATCAACAAACTTGCAATCCATGTTTTCGCCAGCTGACATTCATTACTTTCTCCAACTGGGACCATTGTACTGCTCGCCATTTGCCCTGTGTAGGCAGGCTGCTTGTACTTGGACTAAGGCTTGTGTATTTTTTTCCCCCAAAGTTAATGTGTATTGTTGTAGCAGCTAATAACAGCACAGCCCAGTGATTGTGGTTTTGGTAATTCCCAGGTGAAAAGCTGTCTAGCCCCCTATTAAAACTGGCCTAAATGTTGTTGACAAGTTTATGTTTTGTAGATTATAGCCTTTATTTGAATTCTATTTTTTTTTACTAATTGTTTAAGATGTTCTACTGGATGTATTATCCCTTGGCAAAAGCTGTACAAAAGTAGGCAAAAAGTAAAATCTGTTCTATAAATTACACTGTTAGATGCCACTATGGAGATCACAGCTTGTTTGCCTTCTACAGCTTGGATCAGTCTATTCAAACTCCATCTTTAAAGACATTGACATTGTTGAACCTTCTTGTTTTGAGATACCACTGTAACTCGATGAGTCAGAGTTCCTTTGTTTCCATTTCTTGATAAGAAATACACTTCAGGGGGCATAAATCCAATGAAGGGGCATTCCCTGCTTTTTTCAACCTGCCACACTACAAAGAGCTTTGCTCAGCCAACCCTCGACCATCAGCCAGCTGCACTGGGCCTCTGAAGGCAACATCAGAGAGCAGAGTGTGGTTGCTAGTGGCTAACCAGTAACCATATTATGAGCTGAGCTCCTAAGTCTTTCTCTAAACCTTCCAGAGGTTCAAAGCAGCGGTGAGGTTTGGGGAGAAGGCCACTCTGTCATGCTCCCATTCAGATGGCTGAGTATTGTGGTGCAGCGTGAGTGGATTGGCCAAATCGGGGCCATAGTTTATCAATGAACATCTGGAAACTGCGTGCGGATGTAGGTTCAAATGGTCAGTGATGGTCTTACATAATCTATCAATCATTCACTGATACTGAAATAATGAACAAAGGGCCTTTGATCTGAATTTCTGAGATGGCTGTGAGAGAAATGAGGCAAAGAAGATTTGAACAGCAGTGTTTGAGGTTGTTCATTGAGGAAAGTTATGTCAAGAGCATCACTTCACACCTATGATCCAAACGACCTTTCCAATTTTATCAAATTTTATTTTTTTGGTTGGCAGCTCGACAGAAAGCATAGAAGAAAAAAATAAAGGTGTTTGTGTGTGGAGAAAGTTATGAGCTCTATTTGAAATGAAGTCAAGGAGCACACAGTACCACAGCATTACCTGTAAAGAGACAGTGGGAGAGATAGGCCCTGGTTTGGAGAGGCAGAAAAGGGTACCAGCATTGAGGCCAGGCAATGTACAGTACTACTGTGAAGAGGGTCAGCAAAAAAAGGTATTTTAGCTCCTGACAGAAAGGTCCACCTAAAAAGACCAAGAACAGTTTAAGTGTAGACTATATTTAGAATATTTTCTCGGCTTTACTTTGCTGTCAAAGTGAGGCCATTTTCTGACAGGAAACAGCCATTATATATGCTGAAAATCACTTTCTCCAATCCAACCAAACTCCATAGATGAAATCAGTAATTTTACATTGCAGAACATGGGAGTTGCTGGCCCACCACAGTCTTCATCTGTTGTTTGTGTTATTGTGTGACGAAAGTGTCTTAAAAGCATACTTTGGATTCATCTCAGTCAGATAATATCATACAAACAAACTAGCCAATTGAGAAACTTGTAGACCAGCAACTCCTGTGTTCTGCAAGGTAAAATTACCAGTTTCATCTTTGGAATTTGCTTGGTTTGAAGGGAGCAATATTTTGCAAATATAACAGCGGTTCCTCTTAGAAATGGCTGTCTGATGGGAAAGTAAAGTGGTTAAAATATTCTAAGTATAGTGTACACTTGAGCTAATATTAAATTTCTTTCCATGGACTTTTTTAAGTGGCTAAAATATCTTTTGTTGCTGACCCTGTGCATAGCAGTTAATTGCTTAGCTTCTATGCTGGTACTCATCTCTGCCTCTCCAAATGTTTCAAATATAATCTACTGTAGCTAATAAACTGACTATTGATAAGTACCTCATACAGCCCCACTTGAAATAATTAGAACTATCCCTTTAAACAAAAACAAAAAAAAAACTACAATCCTGGTCTTACTGTGGGGACATTACCAGTAAATACTGAGAGATAGTGGTCCTTGTGGGTGTCTCATTTAAGGTCAAGCCTGTCTTTCCTGTCTTTAAAGATCAGAAAATCCTTAAAATTTAAAGAAAAATTGAACAGCCCTTCAAGGTTGGCCAGAACTCCTCCCTGAGTCTTTCATGTCATTTTCCTTCTGACCAACACTGCCCTGTCATCGATTTAAACCCTCTCTCTCTGGCCAAGATAGTAATAATCATATAATCATCTTGTTAAGAGTTTTTATTGTTAATGCAGTTTCTGGTAAATGTAGGACACACACATCCTGGACCATGTGATGCCAGTGCCTGTATGTGCACATATGTGTATATAAGTTCTCATGTTCCCTTGTCATGCGAGTACCGTGTGTGTTTCTTTGAGGTTTTCGGCAAATGTTATGATCTCACTGTGTGTTTCTATGCATGTATGTAGGGTTCTGTGAGTGTGTTGATCTGTACTGTGGGTTCATGTGTCTGCTTCGCAGTAGATCCCTGTCCCTCCTAAAAATGTGGTTCAGATGTCCCTGATTCCTGCCACTGGGTAATTTCTTTCCAAGTTTCTGTTATAGTAATTAACTTTATTCCTCTGAGGCAGCGTAATATGATTGAAATAGCTAAAGAAAAGACAGAAATATTTTCTTAATTTACCCCGGTCTCTGTGTGGATTCTCGGAAGCTAAGACGGTTGATGTGGCTTTGCGATCTGTCATGCTTATTACTTGTCATGGTCATGGCTGTTCATTTTAAAAAGCAGTAGTAGTAAGTAGACCTGAGTTGCTGTATGACAAATTGGGCACATTACACAGTCGCCACATTATTGCTACCACCTTCTTACAGAGTTTTCTGAACAGTTGTCCTTGAGAGGGTACAATATTCCAGCATGAGTTTACCGGTGGGTAAGGTTAGGTACAGTTCACATATGAACCGATACAGTACAAGCACCTAGAACGGTACTGTGTTTCAGTATACTCTCTTTAACAACAAAAATGTAATTTCAGTTTAAGCCTCTCAATTTCAACATTACTATTATGTTAAATATTAATTAAGTGTTATAATGATGATCCAAGTATACAGAACAACATTATTCATGTGAAAACTGATAGGTGGGAGACTGGGGGCATTTGTACTCAAAGCAATCGTACCTAATATGAAAACAATCTATAACGTGGACTGGAGGAGTCAGGAACTGAAACATCAATTTTCCAATTTTGGGCACCCATGTCTGCCTCCTGAGGCATAGCTACCCATGTTATGTTGTTGTTACTACTGCAGTACTTGCATACTGTCATATTTTCCTGTAAATAGTATGCAGTTCACATATAATTGGTTTCATACTAAGGTTTCAGACATACTAATAAATCTCACCTACTGTTTTAGCATGCTAAATAGTATGTTGGTAAGGAATTTAAGATGCAGCCAGTGGCAGAGTGTTGGCTAATGCTTGTAAAAATGCTAAGCCAATGTCACCCAAGAGAGTGAGAAAAAGCCAGTTATCTCAAACAATAACTATCCAATTAATCACCTGAAGATGAACCTTAGCTGCAGCAAATGTTTGGCACTTTGCTTTCAGGCTTAACACGGTATACTCTTCAGCACTGGATATATTTTGTGTTTGGTTAGACATGTTGCCTTGATCAGCTTTGCATTGCGCATTACCAATATTGCAGTGAGCGTTTGTGTTTTTAAAAAAGTTTAACAACACTTGTGACTGCTTTCAACTTGCTATTGCCATGACTCTTTCATTCCATTCTGTGATTTGAACAAGCTGCAGTCACTCTCTCAACCAAATGTGTTCTCAGGTAACAAAATTTGGCACAGCAGAATTCAGTCGGTACCCTTTAAACCACCAAGTTCAGTACCCAACCCTACTGGTGGACTCCTGATAATTGGAAACTGCTGCCTGGGATTTACCTGTTTATGAGACAGATCCAGAGACCTTGACAGAGAAAGTGGATGGGGAGGAGGAAAACAGAAAGCGAGTGGGAAATGACATTCCTGCAGCCTCCATGTGTGACACACCCCACTCACCCTGCACCCTGCCGGAGCAGCTGGCCAGCTCGCTTGCGAAAGAGGCGCTGCCGAAACCCCCTTTTGTTTTTCTGGCTTTCCCCTTCTTTTTAGTGGGGCATATTAAAACTGTCTATGGCCTTTCTGTGGTCACACAATGTTCCAATTTCCTCCTCTTCACTTTAAGTCGTGCTCTCCTCTCTTCTCCCCTGCTCTCATCTGCTCTCCTCTCACTGTCTTTATTCTGCCATCACATCAAGGAGCCACCAAATTAGACGTCTGAAGTCAAAGCTCTAATCATACTACCGGTCCACTTTCATTGGGTCAATTGGAAGAGCTGTAATGTTTTTCTCAAGACAGTTACAGGAAATGTCGATCATAATTTCATGTTGAACCAGGACTGACCTTAACGTAAGGACAGGGGACTCCCTAAAAACTTGTATGTCTTGCTGGCTTGCATTGGGTTGTCTCGTCACTTTTTGGATAAACTAGCAAAACCATAACCCAAAAGTTGTTTATTAACCTAATCTTTGCCGTATTCCTTCAAATTTGCAAATGACTTTTACCTTTTACCTTTACTTTTCTCAGATTGACTATCATAAGCACTGGAAATATGTACAACTAAACAGTGCTAAAATACATTTAGAGGGACTAAATTATGTCAACAAATATCTACTCAGATGTAAGTTAGCATCCTCCATCAATAGATGCCCAGCCCAAATGAGCTTAAACAACAGACTATCAATTTCCATGTACATATGTGAGACTATGACTGTACAAAATATAGGAAATCTAATAATATACTAAATAATATATTCTGTATGCCTTCATACTTCACATGCATTAAATACAACCCCAATTCCAAAAAGATGGGACAATGAGTAAAATGTAAATAAACGCAGAATGTAATGATTTGCAAATATTTTTTTGACTTCTATTCAGTTGAACACAGTACAAACACAATTTTTGTAAATATACGCTCATTCTGATTCTCATTCTATAACACATTTCAAAAAAGTTGGGACAGAGGCAACAAAGGAGTCAGAAAGTTGTGGAAAGCTCAAAAACACCTGTTTGGAACATTCCAGAGGTTAACTGGTAACATGTGACAGCGTCATGATTGGGTATCATGTCCTCTGGGGAAAAGAGCGGAGGGACCATCCAGATTGTTACCAGTGCTAACTTCAGAAGCCAACATCTATGATGGTATGGGAGCCTCTTAGGGCCCATGGCATCATGGGTAACTGTCACATCTGTGAAGGCCTCATTGATGCTGAAAGGTACATACAGGTTTTAGAGCAACATATGCTGCCCTCCAGACATCTTTTTTAGACATGTCCTTGCTTGTTTCAGCAAGACAATAACAACATACATTCTGCATGTGTTACAACAGCATGGTGTTGTAGTGAAAGAGTTCAGGTACTAGACTGACCTGCCTGCAGTCCACACCTGTCTCCATTTGAAAATGTGTAGTGTATTATGAAGCACAAAATTCGAGAACAGAGCAAGTGAAGCTTTCAAAACTTAAACAATCAGTGTCGTTAGTTCGCAAATGCTAATTGAGACTGACACAGTTAGTCTGTGCTCTAAGATCAGTTGAAGCATACACTGAAGCATACACTGCTATGTCTTGCAAAACTATATTTTTAGGAAGCCCTGTAAGGACAGAGCTATAAAGTCATATAAAGGTGTGTGTGTACTGGTCAGAAAACCCTAATGAGTATGATAGTCGCTCGTGTCTCAGTCAAGGACAGAAAATTGCTTTGAGAGGGCAACGAAACAAAGAAAATTAGGGGAAAACAGATATTTGAGAGCTTGATTTCCCATGATGATGATAATGATATATGATGATGATACTGCATGATGATGATAATGATCTGTCCCTATTTCCTTGTTATTTGTGTGGTTTTGTGAAACAAAACTGCTGTAGTGCAACACAAGAGCCAATCCTATAAGGCAAATACACTTCACATTTATTATCATTTATGTTTATTCTGTCATTACGCTATTCTTACGGCTCTGGACAGCAGATGGTGAGTCAAAAAACAATTTCCATCGAAGGGCTAAACGGAAATATGCACAGAGGCTGGATGTTCTCACTGCCACTACTGTCTTCCTTCCAACTTCCCAACACTGAGAGTGTTGCAGCACTTTTTAAGGTCAACAACTCTAGTTTTAAGCAATATGGAACAGTCCACTAATACAAACATTTCCTGAGTTACAGTCAAGAAAACACTTTTCAGCACTGAATTTTAGGAGTAATTAAAGGAATAGTTCAGATTATTTGAAGTGAGATTGTATGAGGTACAACCTAATGTGACTTCAGTATTTTAAAAAATTAGTCTGGATTCACCAAAGTCACACAATAACACAAACAAACTAATAGATCGAGGCAGCGGTAGACTAGGGACTCCTCCTCCTCCTCCAAGAAAATTACTGATTTTATTCATGGAGTTTGGTCGGTTCGGAGAGAGTGAGATTTGGCCTATATAACAGCAGTTTCCTGTCAGAAAATGCTGAACGATGGCAAAGTAAAGCACTGACAATATTCTGAATGTAGTGTATACTTAAACTGCCCTGGACTTTATGTGGCCAAAAGATGTTTTGCTGCTGACCCTGTCCACAGAAGTACACTTTTTAGCTTGCATGCTGGTACTCCTCTCTGGTTTTTCAAACTGGGGGCATCTACTGTAGTTAATACACTGACTGTTGATAAGTACTCACACAACCCCACATCAAATAATCTGAACTATCCCTTTAACGATTAAAACCTTTTTAATACATTTTAGTCCTTTACTGATGGATTTACACTTTAAATTTACACCCACTGGTTTATGAATTAGGCCTTTTTAAATAGCACTAAACTTTCCTTTACACAGTTTTTACAAAGTGTAAAAGCCTACCACACCCATGAATAAATCAAATTCAGCCAAAATTACAAAAACATACAACATGACAATTAGCCAAAGCAATCCCAGGCCTCAGTGATTTAGATGGCGTGAAAACAGAACCATAATATTATATGAAGCTTTGCATGTCAGACAAGAAAAACCCAGCAGATTTATTGAAGTGGCAAATTTCTTTAAGTATATGAAATGTGACAGACAGATTCAGCAAGCCAACTGTTTATATGTTTCTCACAGTGTTTCAGCATATACTGTGTGTGTGTGTCTGTGTCTGTGAGTGTTTGGCTGTGACAGGGGAGTTTCCAGGCTCCACAGACCCTGATGAATGGGTCACTGTGTGTCCGTGTGTGTGTGTAAGTGTGCATGTGTGGTCAACTGAAACATTTGCACACTCGTTTTCTCATCAATGCAAAATATTCTCCCCCTCAAAATACTGATCCTTTCTCTCATCACTGCACCGTCCAACACACACAGACACACCATGCTCTCTGGTGGATGTTGCACTGTTTCAATATCCACACTGACTTCATGTGCCCTGTGTGATTCAGCAGAGCTTGTTATTTCACCTGCCAGACGTCCCTGCTCCTGTCATGCCAATGATCATTTCTGACCCAGAACATCACCAACCACCGGTCCATTTGGTGACTCACACCCACCTACAAGTGGCAATCTGCTCAGCCTCCAGACACGCGACCATGACTAAATATCAACAGGGTTCCAAGCTACTGTGGCTACCCAGATTAACGTGCTGAGACTGGCAGAAGCCCTTAAAACCTCAGTCAAATATGATGTATTGGGGCTAAATATGACTTCAGCGATTTTTGCCTCAAGGCGATTATCCTTCTTCTAAATGAAGACCATGAATCTGTGCGAGGGTGGGCTTTGATCCCTCCACTAATGACCAAAACCAGGTTCAGTTGTTGCCCTGTAGGACTTCATTTGTTCCTGCAGCATGGCCAGTTCATTAATCTACTGAAGTTCAGCAAATGAAAGTGGTCAGTGAACCATATCCTGTACATTTGAGGGGTTTTGTTGCAACTTTAATTTATTCCCTACAGAACAAGAGAGAGATTTATCTTTGTTGCGGGTGAGGCAACTTCGCCTTTTTCACTAAATGTTTGTTCCTTTTTAACCAATACTACAGACGAAAGAGAGAGACAGGGAAAGGAATAAGATTAAGTGACGCAGAACAGAAGTGAACTTAATTACAGTAAGAAGATTATCATAGAAGACTGAAGAGCAAAGACAAAGATGAAAAGATTCAAGTCAAAGAAATCAGTTTAGACATAGTGTATATATCTTTTATATTTCCTTTATAATTCTGCAATGACCATGCCCTGCAGTTAACCAGCTTGGGGGAAGATATTGTTAACCCTTGCTTAGTCACATCTGTGATTTGAGCACTCCTTCTTGGCTCTCCACCTGGGGTTCAGGATTCCTAAGGGGGTCATGAGATAATTTCTGGGGGTCACAAGATCAAATTACAACTGTAAAGCACCATGTTCTAGACAGAGACTACCACTAATAAAAAGAAACATTTGTATTTTGTAACATGAAAAAACAAACTCCCCAGTAAGCATGATGGGAATAATTACATCAGCTGTGATATAATGTGAGTTTGGTGGCTTTCATGTGTTATCCAGTAATTCCTGAACAGTCTCAGGCATAATGGGGGGTGATGAGTGGGTCATGACCACCAACCTGAGTTTTCTAAGGGTCACGACTTGAAAAGGTTGAGAACCACTGCCTTAGATTACCCTGTACGTTTCTCCGTACATTAGGCTTCTCCATAAGTTGTGATGCAAATCATGGAGTAGAGTACAAAGTGGTAGTATTATAGGACAACCTGTTGCTGTGAGTTTTTACAGTAAGGTCATTTACCATCACCACAACTGAACCCATGAATGACTCAGACCCCCTACTTCCTACAATACAGAACAAATAGCACTTTAAGAGTTGTCATTTCAATCCAAATACATCACAAATTGTAACAGAATTTGTGGCAAAAGAAAATACAAATGAATGCTTTTTCTAACTACTACTATGTTGCAATTATTCAGAGTTGGTTTATAGAGATAAGTAGTATTGGTGGCACTGATTCTCCAGTCAGAAAACCATTATACTGTTACAGAAGAACAGGGTACAATAAGATGACATAATTAAATGACCTACAGTCAAACAGCAAACAGTTAAACATGGTTTTGAAATCGTAATGGGAATATGACATTTCTGTTTGTTTCATGTGTTAATGTGAAGAAGGTTAGATCAGATCTGTGTGCAGCGATCATGGATGTATATTTGGAAACAGGAGTGATGAGGAGCCTGTCAGAGCAGAAACACCTGATCAGTTATGTGAGTTAAATCATTGCAGGGTTATACCTTATTACGAAAAAGTTTTTCCATCTCTCAGTAAGTGCATTAACTCTTTTTAATAAAAGGCAAACCTTTTATGAAAGATTAATGGAAACCTATTTCCATCAACTAACCTAGGAGTATTTTGATGGAAATATGGCTCAATAGGTGTTGAAATAACATAAATGAAATGTAACACTGAGTGGCACACAGTGCTAACATTAGACAGCTAGGCTAGCTATTATGAAGTAAGTTTGGCTACTAGGGGCTTCTTTCACATTAAAACAATAACCAAAGACATAGTTTAATGATGTTGTAATGTGGCACAGGATCATGGGAGTTTTTGTATTTGTTAAAGAAACAGAAAAAATGCAGAAAACGCGTTCATGGATGAGGTAATATTTAAGTTTTATTCACGTTATGTTTAGGCATGTAAGCCAACTTTCCCATCTTTGTAAACTATATATGACTATGATGTGCTGCAGTCCATAGCACACCATGAAAGTTGACAAGTTAAGCTTAGACAAAAATATTGAAATAAAATATGACAGTTTATATTCCCTTACTCACAATCCTGAGAACAAAATTTTTGAGTCTAAAGTTCAACTTAAAAAGTATTTCTCAGATGGATGACTTTTATCACTGGTGTCCTGGCTTAGAACTTTAAAACCCTTCGTGTTTTTTTTTTTTCTTTTGTTTTTTTTTCTTTTCTTTTCACTGAAGTGAGGCTCTGTTTGTCCCTGAGCATCCCGGGTGCATCGTAAGTGACCTTTCTGGTCTGCTTTGACAACGTAATGTTTTCTTCTAACGGTCCCTTTCTCCCAGACAACCCCACTGTAGTGTTGCCAGCGCTCTGTCTGCTCCTCTCATCAGAACCAGTGAGACCAGAACACAGTCGCTCTCTGTCCTCCTGCTTTTACTTTGGCGCTCTGTTTATTTCTCTAACAGGACAGTGACAGATTTAGCCCATCAGACAAGGAGAGAAGGAGAGAGCGACTGGCAGGAAAAATGAAAGTAAGTGCACATGTGCTGCATGGAGAAAGTGGGGAGATGGTAAAACGATAAAGAAAGAAAGCAAATGGAAGAAAGTTATTGTAGCTCCTGTGGCTCTAATTTGTCCACTTCAAGAGAAGCTAAATGGTCTTTTGTCAATGTAAATGGGCTGAACAACCATGAGTGTGTGTGTTGTTGGAGCTATGGAGATGATGTCACTGGGTCCCAGTCAGAGTCTAAACAAATTAAGATGAGAAATAATTCTTCTGGGAAATGGAAGACAGAAAAAAAGACAAGTGTGTAAGATGAAACTGTGTAAAATTAAAGGCCTTGAAAACATATTTCAGCTTCTTACTGCAAGCAATGAGGTCCAACATGACGCATAAAGTTTTTTAGTTTTGACTATTTCACAGTGGAGAATGCTGTATGTGTTTTTGTCTGAATTGACAGTTCAGTTGAAAAAGACTGTCTTACATACTTCCATAGTTGTTTTCTTGTGTTAGGAACTACTGCCAATCAAATCTGTTTAAATAACCCCCATCGGAGGCAGATAAGCTGGATTCAAGCAATATGTAAGCAATATGTAACGCTCCAGTGTCAAGACATATAATTGGCTGTTTATGAGCCAGGGCATGTTTGTTATGTCCTTTCATGATGCTTGCATTTAATGCATTGAAGTGAAACTATTAAGCATTCTATTCAACAATTTTCTTATTGCTGTTGATTTATCATCTGTTGCCATTATATATTTGCAAATAGAAGTGGTAAAATTGAGAGGAGAATTAGTGTGGCAAGAGAGTTTGGGATGATTTAACTCAAATATTCCTAAAAAATTCAACACCTCCAGTGAAAAAAAGAGAAGCCTATTGTGAAACAGTTAAAACACTATAATGTAAATATGATCTCAACACAGATCAATCACGTGGAACATTTTCAAAGACACAGCCAAAATCATTCTTGGCTCAGCTTTTCAAACTGGACCGATTGTCTTCAGGTGGTGAGAGCCGTCAGCGCAGCATGTGACAAAGATTTATATACAAAAATCATATTACCACATGTTGTGGTGAAAAGTAGCTCAAGATGTTTCTGCGTCAAACAGTACACGCCTATGTGTAAAATGTGACACATCCATTTGAGAATATGAAAATCTCTTCAAAACTAAAACCGTTAACAGTTTTTATCCTACTTATTCATAGGTTTATAAAAAACACTCCTCACGATGGTCAGAATAAAAAATATTATAAGAGCAGTTGTTGATTGTCCCGCCCAAGTCTTGATTTCCACTTAAAAATAGTGCCCAGAAAAATAGGGCAAGCTGTGACCAATATGCTGTTTTTAATGATGATTTTATGAGGAACAGCAAGTATTCCAGGAGTGCAAAATTGTCCAGAATCCTAATAGAGCAGCGTAATCCCAAACCCAGAGCCGACAGCATGAATGAACATTTAAATATGACGGGTCCAATGTTCCATAAAATCAATCATCCATCCCGATCCGCTTTTCGTCTTTCCTGCCTTACCCCTCCCTTCCTGCTATTTGCCGTATCATATGTTCCACCATATGCCCTGGGGACAGAGAATATACGCAAACTTTCATCTGCAAGTGACGTGCTGTCATCACTGTTTGGGTGGAGAGAGAAGAAAGACAGAGAGATGGACGGAGAAACAAGAGAATTTGATGCGGGGATGTCACCTCTATTTAGGTGTGGTGGGAAATATACAGGGATAAATAAACGGAAAGGTGTGTTTGTGGGGAGATTATTTTAGAGAAGATTTTTTTCTTAAAAATACCCAATACCTGTTATACATGCAATCAGTTTCTTTGATTGGTAAGTGTAACTGTACCAACAGAAAAGCAAGCTCTGTCTCTATGTCTCATTTACGATGCAGTACGGGAAAGAGACGTTTCACAAGTCAAGTTTTTTCTGGTGGCTTTAGGTGCTGCTGGGTGGGGGCTGTGGGCTCTGGAAAGAGCTGGCATCCACAGTATTGTGGTCACACATTTTGACAACATTTAAGGCAATGATGAGGGCAAGTTAGTCCAGGAGGAGGAATTTGAAATGTGAGCCAGCAGGCTGATGGAAAGACGACAGCAATGAGCACAGATGAGATGAGCACATCAGAATAATTACCCAAGCTGTCTGTGATGACCTACCAAGCCCATCAAACCTCTGGAGAAAAGCTGATTCACCATCATGACCCGGAGCCAGGGAAGAGGAACTAAAGCACTAAAGCACTAAAACACCCTCAGCTGAAGCACTGATGAAGGGAGCTGATGGTGGCACCTTGGCTGGCAGAGACACTCTGTAATGCCATGTGTAATACTAAACCAAGAAAACCATTGTTGTGATCATGTTTACACTAATTGGGAAGCTCCTCCCCTAAATAGTGAGTGCTCAGACATAGCTTAGCCTACAAACAGGCAAGGCAGGCCCATCAAGATCTGGATTTCTCAACATACCAAAGCGGTGTGCATGTAGTTCAAGTGATACTTTGCATTTAAAGAGTTTGGGGCGGTGCAGGGTTTTTTTTTCTTTTTCTTTTTTTGCCTTTCCAAAAACTAAAACATAAAAGCAGGCGTAAGTAATGGATTAAACAATGTGTTTAATCATACTTTTTTTTTTTTTGACATGAGAACTGAATATATTTCTTTGTGGATCACTGCTGCAAAGAGGTTGAGAAGCAGTAGTGAAAATAAATCCGCTCCCAAAAGTTTGAAACATACCCTTGGAGCTTCTCTCCTGCCAATATGGGAGTTGTAGGAGTTGGCATCAGAGTGACTCCGGTGTTTCTTTTTCCAGAAGCTCCAGGCTGCCACCGATCCTCTCATCCAGAGCTCCCCGGCTCTGAGCCGTTGTCTGTTGGCTCTGTGTCTCAGCTCCTCCCAGTCCTCTCAACCCTCAGCAAAAGTCCTGCAATAGACATGAAGTCAAAGTTGAAAGTAACCAGGTGAGCTGACAAACTCCTGGGCTGAGCATGTTGCTCATTATCTTGACTCTTTTTAAGATTATTTCTAATAATTCCGCTTTATAGCGACTTTTCCTGCAGGAGATTCCACCATTGATTCAGTGTCTCATTGAGGGAACACGCAGCTTCACCAGTCAAGCAGCCAGTAGGAGTGCTCGGTCTCGGACCTGTGATTGGTCATGGGCCAGATTTCCTAAAGCCTGAAAACAGAGCTAAGACAAGGAACAGAAGTCTAGTTCTCTCTCAGACCACTTGATTTACATTATGCTGATAGGTTATTATGGAATTATTGCTCACTGATGCCATAAAAATGTTGCCTACCGCAGCTTTAATGTATTTGAACATACAGAGAAAGACAAAGTCAGATGACCTTTATCAGTTCATCAGATCATGGTTTGGGTTAAAATAAGTACATTAGTTATGTCAGATAAGTCACGTACATAAGTTCAATCAGGAGAGACAAGTGAAATGAAAAAGAGATTCTTGACAGAAAGTCTTTAACACTTAGACTCAATGGTGAGATTTACAGTCGAGGGATGTCTGCCCTGAGCAGCTGCAAGATAAATCCACCCATCGAGTCCAGACACTGGTGGTGGTGGTTTTGGACTCTAGTGAGACTGAGAGGCTGACGAAGCTGATGAGGCTGATGAAATGATGAATCTAAAAGGAACTAAAGGCGGGGAGAAAACATCATTTTTTACTTTTATTACTTTAATTTTACGGTACAGCTGAAGATATGACAGGAAAGGGGTAGAGAGAGTGGGGGAATGGCATGCAGCAAAGAGCTGTAGGCAGGAGGAGTCAAATCCACGGCTGCTGCAGAGGACTCACAGCCTCAGTACATATGCTCTGCCAACTGAGCTACCAGCCCACAGAGAAAATCACATTTAAAAATCTGCTGTAAGATGAAAGGCTTACAATGAAGGTGTGTCGCTCTGCTCTTGGATGAAAGTGACATCGCTGATCAGAACAGCTGATAACACAATAGACAGCCCCAGACGCTGACAGCAAGGAAATTATGAGTAAGCATGCATGAGAGGGGTGAAAGACAGGGTGAATGAGAAATAAACTATAGGCCTAAGCATGCAAAAGAATAGTCTTCCTGACTGAACTTTTGCTCTAGTTTCATTTGGATACCAGAGTGTGCATTTCCAGAACAACAGGGTAATGGGGCGTCAGAATGATGGCATGGCATCCTGTACACCTTAACAGAAGAACAATGCTTTATAGTTTTCATTTTCTGTTAGCTTACATGGCTGGTGAGGATCTTGTCCTTTTGGCTGGAACATTTAGTCTGTTTTCAGCATCAGTCTTTCTATCATCATCAAGTGCATATTTGAGACAAGTTAGCTGGAAACATCAGCCGCAGACAGTGTTTTTAAACAAACTCAGCTTAGCTGTTGCTAATAGGTTTAATTAGAAAATGCCAAACATTTGTCATGTCGACAGTCAGCGCCTTGATATGAGACACCTGCTTTTGTCTACCTCTGAAATAAAGGACCCATTGTTTAAAATTATTATTAATTACTAAGACCTATTTTTGTGGTAAATGTGCCACTGTTATTGTAAACTGCGTATATGCTATGTGAGAGCCGAAAGTTTGACAAACGTTGCAACAGTAACTATGGATGTGGGTTAGCGGATGCTGAATGAGATCAAGATAAGTCACCTCTAGAAAAGTTATGAGTCTCAAAGCAGTCCCATAAATTAGCTAAAGAAAACACAGTTAAACTACAAAACAATGATCCTCCACACATCACTATGAATGAATTTTGTGGCAGGTGAAAAAACATGAAAGCTATTTTCACTTGCGTGTCATGTGAAGAGGTTGGCAAAATTTAAAAACAACTTTCCTTAAGGTTGGGGAAGGTTTTGGTCATGATTAAATGAGAAACACTTCAACTAAAAAGTAAACATTTATTCACAGTAGAATGAAACTTAGGATGAGTTTGGCATTCACGTCGCAGTGGAATACAAAATTATATGTGCACACTTATACTTTCCATCACACTATTTTACTGTCAAAGAGCAGCTCTTTGCTCTGCCTGCTTCATATAATCCTTAAGTGGTCAGGAATGGTTATTTTTCTCTCTCCATGTGAATAAAGCTTGTATTTAAATTTTTAGTCATTAGGCCCATTTCACAAAATTTCAGGAGACAAGTAATAGGAAAGATACAGCAGGGACAGAGACATGGAAACAGAGGAGGAAAGAGACGGAGAAAAAACATGATGAGTTAGTGGCTGCTCATCATCTGATGCCTGCAGACAGCCTCACCTTTAACTGTTTCTGTCAAGTTCTTACATGACCCCTCCCCTTCAAAGTATGTCTTCAACAGTTATTTAGGTTGTAGATGGGAGAGCTCACAAATTTGAATTAATATCCACACTAGTAACATTTTTACACGCCCTTTAAGTTAACTAGAGTGTATACATGTGCAATCCTGTTACACTGTGCATATATATTTCTTTGTGAGCTTGTCCTTTTGCTGTGTGTGTGTGTGTGTGTGTGTGTGTGTGTGTGTGTGTGTGTGCGCAGTCACATGTATGAGTGCATATGAAGATGGATTTCTTTTCTGACACATGGGACAACTTAATGCTGATTTATGCAATTTCTTCTCTCTGCAGTGGAGGAAAGGTTTTCCTGTTTCACCAGAGAGGGAACAAGGGAGAGAAAAGAATAAAGAAAAACAGAGCGAAAGAAATATTGAGAAAAGGGAAAAAAAATACTGTTTGGAATATTGCAAAAGGGGACTATAAGTAAAAGATTAGTGTTATTTCATCTTACAAAAAGAGTAACAGCTCGCTATTGGCAGGAATGAAAGAAGACCAAACCCTAACCAAATTCACTGAACCTCAAACATAACACACAGGAAATCCTGCAAACCAAAAGAAAACACAATAAGTGGCTCCTTTCTGACAGGTGAGTTTCAGACAAATTATTTTTTGTAGAGAACTGCACTTTTATAAGGTGGTTCCTAAATCCCCTCTTTCAAAAAGCTTTATGACGGCTCAAAACGACAGTGAGTGTACACAGCGAAACTTGTTTGATTCTGTTCTGGGCTACTGCAGAAATGAGGCGGTGGAGTTGCTCCTGTAATTCACTTGGTAGAGCGTGTGCCCAGGCTTGGGACATAATGTATCACATGTAATGGGAATTAAGATACAAAAAAGGTAACTTTTCCCATTTCATTACAGTTTCCATTACAGTCACAGAAATATGTGATCAGATTACAGTTAATTTGAGCACAAATCGTGATTATTAGCAGGATTATAATTGTAAAATATATATGTCAAAATAAAGAACAATGAACCACCATGTGTGGTGTGCACACATCACAGCAGTTCACAGGTGTCACAACACCACTCTGGTCTTTATCATTCATCATTATGGTGTCCAGTAGTGAATAAATACTTCACTGGGTGGAAATTTCACCATTATTTTGTCTTTAAATCAGAGGAGGTGAACATCACAGTACAAAGAAAACACACTTATGAATATTATATCAAATGTTTGCCATATTCTGCCAATAAATCCCTATAAATCTTGACATTTAAAGCCTGATGTATATGAATATTTTTCTATCATAACTTACATTCACCAATGTCAGATAGTAACATGATCAGTGTGCTCTGTAGCTGCATCAGTTTCTTTTTTTAACAATTCTCTGTTGGAATTGATTCGTTTCAGCTGCGCACCATCAAGAATTTGCCTCTCCACCCTTCCTCTTGTCACAGTTTAACAATTCACCCTTTGGTGAGATTTATAGGGTGAATGTGGGAGCAAAGAGCAAACTGGGTCTTTTTCGCAAACTGTCACCGACACAGACCCATATTTCAAGCAGCCTTTCAAACCACACATCACAGTTTCAACCCACACATCATGATCTCAGCCCACACATCATGGTACAAATTGTAGTCTGCTGCTCACCCTGCCAGTGTAGATGCACTGCAGTTCATTTTCATATAGCAAACTGAAGCCGTCTGTACAGGAGTAAACAGTGTGTGTTCCTGAAATTACACAGCAATGAGGTGAACTAATCTCTGCTGCAAACATGAAATAAAACATTATGGTTGCTGGTGTAACTCTGAATCCTGACAGAGAATATCAAGTCTATACTTATAACGCACACACTTCAACACACGCAGATGCAGGACTTGCTGTGCCTAAAGCAACACTAGTGGCTCCAACCTCAGTCTTCAAACGGCGCTCCAGCCTTCTGTTGTCATTCCATAAGTCATCCACCACAAATTAAATTTTCTGTGTCAGTGATTTATGCTGTGAAGAAAAAGCCATAAAAATAAAGATCTCTGTTTGAGTCCAAGGACTTCTAGTAGTCTATCCTAAAAGTTTTATTTTTTATATTCTGAGAAATCATAGAACAGCACAAGTGACTGAACATTCAGAGGTGTGTTTGTAGTGCCTCGTCCTGGGGGAAAAAATTAGGAGAAAAACTGTTTAAGATGTCTGTTTTTTACACTTCATAGCCAAGTCCAATGGGGGAAAGACAATGAGGTAGAACCTAATTAATCATGTTGTTAAAACAGTCATCAGTAACATTAAAAAAGGCCAACAGGAAATCCACAAATGCATGTTGTAATGTTACCGTCATGCAATTTTGCAAAACAGCAGCTCCAATTGACAGCAGCTGTTCATTCCTCAATTAAGAGAAATAGTGACAGTGTGCCGTGCTCAAGGAAACAAAACATCTAAATTTGGTGATTACGTCTTTCATCAGATTGATTACTGGCACATGGAGTATCGTTCACATGACTGTTCACCACCAGGAATTAAATTGGGGAAAATTGTGAGTATCTACAGTCTTTCAATTACAAGGGAGAGCAACCACTGCTGCAACTACTTGTTGTAGACCCATACAGCAGGTGCATTTTACATCAACATTTTCTGTAGCTATAACTTTAGTATCATCATGCTGTTTAGTAAAAGTCTAAAAAATAAAAAAATAAAAAACTCAAAGATTCACTGCCATGTCTCCAAAAATATCACATCTTCAGCCCTGTCCCTTAGACTTTACATTTTTATACAACAAATTTGCAACAGGAAATACTTTTTGTGGTAAATCTAAAACTGACCAAAATACATTTTTATTAACATAATGAGGAAATGTTAATGAATGCACCTGGCAAGTCGCAAAAATGTTGATATGGAATGTAGCAGTAAGATGTTCCCTGGCAAACATATCTCCTTTGTTTTTTCTACCAAAATAGGCAATGTTGCAATATACTGTCCACTTGTTGTGACTACAGCATTGTTCAAAAGTCAGCAATGACTTGAGATATGAATTTTATTTAATATTTAACCAAAATCATAACTCATTCCCTAACTTCAGTGCTTTTGTTACGTAAACCTAACCAAAATCACAATATTTCTTTGCCTTAACCAAAAACTGTTTTGTTGCAAGAGTCTGGATGTGAACTCAGTACCACATATTTCTCAAACTCCCTAGTTCTTTACAGACTTGAAAATAGTTCCCTGTCTGTAATATTAAAATACTGCTTCCACAGTCACAATAATCAAATTCTGACAGTGACCATTTTATCACCTAAGTAGTACTTTTGATACGTTAAGTACATTTTGCTACTTTCGTACATATACGTAAGCATTAATTATAAAAGTAGGACTTTTTATAGTGTTGTGTTACTACTTTTATAGACTTAAAGTACTTAAGTGCTATTTACAAACTCAAAGGTGAGTTTAGGTCACCTTGTAATTAGACTGAGAAGTGGTTATACATATGTGTCCGTGTGTGTGTGTGTGTGGTGTGTGTGTGTGGGTGTGTGTGTGTGTGTGTGTGTGTGTGTGTGTGTGTGTGTCTGCGTGTGAGACATTCATGTTGAAATCAGTCATTCAGTCACCCTCCAAAGAGTCAGCGTGAGACAAACAGGCCGTGCTGCCAAGACACTGATGCAGAAGACCGGGAAGCTTTTAAACTGAAAACCAAACCACTTTCACAGCGTATTCGAGGGAGCGAGGGGAATTCTCCAAGAGACTGACTTGTCCGCAGTGACATGAGAGTGCCGTTAAAGGTTTTCCATCATCTTATTTTCTGTTCATTCCATCAAACAGTATGTGGGCTGCGTTTAACGGACTGTGTAAATGACCAAAATGACTAATTGGCTGAATCAAATAACCAAAAGAACCATTACAATGAATAGATATTCCGTGTGCTAAACAATAATTAGACACAATCAAAAGCATTCAGGGACATGGTTACAAAAATTGCAAAATTATGTTGCTTTCATTATACATTGTTATAGAAATTTCAATCTCCTACATGCACAAAATATTGTATTTGTCAAAGGATAATTCCTTTATTCTAATCTGGGCCCTATTTTTACTCTTTTTCTGTTTTTAATGAATTGGTCCAGTAGATAACCTGCAATAGTAGCAACATAATCCTTGGCACTCATCAAAGTACGTCCACTAAAAGTGCTTGTTTTGCCACTGACATGCTCATTGTTATTCTAATCGTTATTGTTATTCTAATCGTCTGACAACAGTATGGAAAGGATCCCTACAGACCTGTTCAGACTGTAAAAAAAATGGTGGAATCAGCTAATCTTTTCTCATTAATTTAACATACATATAGAAATTTTATGTATTCAAGTAAGTCGTGGTTGCTTGTTTTCCCATTAATGAAAACAGTGTGAACCATGATGATGGTTAGTATTAAAATCAGTCCTTATACCCATTACACTTACAATTTAATAAATTAGGATAAATCTTATAAATAAAATGAAACTCCTGTGTGACTGAAGAGTTGTTGGTTCAGCTGGCCTACTACTGCTTTGAGTTAGTTTGTGTGACTTTGGTGTTTTAAAGGGTTAAGCTACGAGTAGGATATATTGTGTTGCTATAGCAACTGGCCACAAAGACCATCAGCACATGCCCACACAAGATAATTTGATTGGGTCGAAAGACGCAGTTTGTTCTTTTAATCACCTAAATCCAACAACCGACAAGGTGATTAGCACCAAAATCTGTCTGTCTCTGGCAGCCGGCTTTGTCTGGTGTGCACACTAGAGTCCAAAATGTTAAATAAACACCAGCGGTTACCAAAATCCTAAAAGTGAGACCATGTCCACACTCATGGAGGTTTATATGAACCAAAAACAAACAATCATACAAAGCAGACCTGTAAATATTTGTAAATTCTCTTCCACATTAAGCTACCATTTCACCCAGTGATAACTATTTTAAAGTATAAAATGGGTACTTGTTAATGTATGATTTTGCCAATAATCCTCACATCACAAATCCTAAATAAGTAAGGACAGCTCTTTTGTTATTGTGCAATAAGAATCAGAATAAGAATTAGTTTTTTACTGCCAAGTAAGTTTTCACATATGAGAAAGAAAGAAAGAAAGAAAGGTCACATGCCAAATATTATATAAATAGAAAAAAATATGTACAATATGGCCATTGTGTAAAGAGTTGTGCACAGCATTACATCAATATCTTGCTATAAAACATTGCTGTATAATGATAAACAAATATCTTCTATCTAGTATCTTGTTTGCACAGATATGTGCAAAATACTTACCAAGAAATCTGCAAAAGCTGAGCCACTTCAATAAACACATGATAAATTGACATGTGCATTTGTAGACATGCTTGTAATTAAAATAATTGCAGACCTAAAGGCTTTAGTTTTGTCTGTATTTGCTGAACATTAAAGTATTGATGAATGAGTGGAGGAAACAATTTAGTGTAATGGGATGTGTGTTTGGCTTTTGTTGATTCCCCAGTTGTTACGTGTTCTTTTGCGGAGCTTATTTCCAAACTTTTAGGTGTAGTTCAGACACACACACACAGGAGGAATTTAAGCCTGAGTCAATCATGGAGAACAGGAAGGATTTTTAATATTAAAGTGCAACCACAGGTCTGGATGAGGTATACTATAAAAACAGCGTGACATCCAAAGCAGTAAGGTGGAGTCGTGAGAAACCGTGAGGACTCTCGAGGTGGTTTTCTCAACACCCATCTGACTCATATTATTTAATATCGCTAGCTTGCACACGACAATCTGTGGCTTACAGCTCACTATCTAATTCAACATTTCACCGAGAGTAAGATAAAGGCGTTGGCGCAATCCATCTTCACTAGAAATAGTGTCTTAAATCCTGAGAGGTTACGTTACGAGGGCTTTGTAATCTCAGTGAGATCAGAATTTGATTAAAAGATTTCTAAATTTCTTACGAGGATAAATGCAGTCATGTCTGTGTGTGTTGATAGTATTAGACAGCATTGCAACACTGTTTGTTGTCAAGGAGGAGAAAATGATCTGATATGTTTAATTTGTTACTGGAACAGGGTCTTATGTTGGCACTGCCCGCACTGTGTCTTCAAAATGAATTTTCCTCATAACAGTTATGGAATAATATCTATTATACAGCTATTTTTATTTTTAGAAGTAGACCACTTTTCTCAACAAAGAGACAACACTCTGAGACATTGGATCACAGTAATTAATAAAATATTCACCAAAAGGCTGTTTTAAATCAGTTGTAGTAATGCAGGTGAAAACAAAGCCAGTAACCTCAGTGCCTGGTCTTAAAGCCCACAGGTAATAATGATGGTGATTTAGTTTATCGCTCAGTGCTGCACGTGACATGTGAGGCACTGTTTATTTTCTCATATGTCTGTCTACCAGAATGTCTGCCAGTCTGTCTCTCTGTCTACCATGAATGTTCATTGTTAATCAGTCTGTAGCTCTCTTTACAACACAGACAGCAGTGGGTTCTTTGAAATGGCTGTTTATTGCTTGGGCACTTCTTGTTTGTCTCATGCATCCTCGCTGTAGTCACTGTAGTCACGCCATCACAACTACGTTTATAAATAAACACTGTACATAATATCTCAATAACTTATGAGTCACATACCATGACAATGAAAGAAAACACAAAATGACAGCAGCAACTTAAAACAAGACATTTTACAAGTTCAAACACCTCATTGGCCCTTTATTGTGAAGAGAGGTTTAAAGTCTATGAAAGTTTCTTTAGGTTCTAACATCAATATAATTTGAATGATTGAAATTGAAATTCATACAAAACTTTTTTTTTTTTTTTTAAAGATTCATTTTTTTGTCCTCCCTCAAAAATACTGTAGTAGGCTACACCTCTGTGACCTCTCAAGCTCTGATATTATTCTTGTAGTAAGCCTACTATGTTGGGTTGTTAAAATAAAAAATCTTAAGTTTACACTAGAAAAATGGCGTTTAGTGAATGCAGACGTTCTAAGAATGCAAACATTTTGTCACAGGTGTATTTTGGACCCAAATGCAGCACACAATATAACACTGATAGTTGGTAATGACCTTTATTAGAATGCAAAAACAGGACAGGACAAAACAGGAACTAGGGCAGATGACGGTACACAGGAACAGTTAATTCTTCAGGCTGGAAGCCCACACAGAAGCCGAACACAAGTACAGAGAAGAATGCATATTGAGAAAGGGCAACAGTCTCTGAAATAAAGGCTGAAACTGAACCAGGAAATAGGGCCGTAAAAGGGCGTGAGCCCACGGACCAACACAGGTCAGTTCACCAGGGGTGATGGTACCTGAGAGAGGCAGGCTGGGGACATGGTCGATAAGGCAGAGGGTCCAAAATCAGGCGAGCAGGTGTATGAAACAGAGGAACTGAAGACGGATGAGCAGAAGGGAGACCAGGGCCGGGTGGAGAAGCCGGGACCAGATGAACAGACCGGACAGGCAAGTCAAGGCCAGGCAGAGAATCAGGATTCCAGTGGTGAGGTGAGTAGATTCTCTCCAGGGGAAAACAGAGGTGA
>JAJHUR010072412.1:0-13971 GCA_027495735.1 Lutjanus campechanus | reverse complement strand
GTCAATATAGGGTCAAAGTGAAATTGTAGACCTCTGCGGTGATACAGATACAGTTGCTACCTGTTTTATCTTAACAGAATCAAAACCTAAATTTGTTTTTGATATCATTTTTTTCCTGAAATTATTGAACTTGGCCTCTTGCCTGCACAACCTCAATCATCTAGTTCTTAGAAGAGCTTTGTACTGTATGTGTAACTGCTCTCAACAATGAGAAGTCCTTATTGTGCAGCTTATTCTGGCATTTTCTTTGCTTCCCCACTTATTTTAACAAGGCCTCCATCTTTGAAAACTCCCATCAGGTCAACTGTAAGTTAGAATGTCATGAGATGAAATATATAGAGGTTTAGTTGTTTGTTAAAAACACTCAAAGCTCAAAGAAGATCGTCTATTTCATCTAGTTGCGAACTTCATGTCTACCAGCAGGTTGGATTCTCTGTGAAATCAGATGAAATAAGCTTGTGTTTACATTTTAGTAGTATTTTAGCCAGTTAAAAAAGAAGCAGGAGATTTTTCTAATTATATAATTTCATTTTTGACGTTATTATATTTTGTGGATATTATGGTGGAAACACTACAGCTTTTGTCCACTCCAAAATCTACATGTATCATCTTTAACCAGAGGACTCTCTCCTGACCTTGATGAAATTACCTGACTTTGCTGCTTTTCTAAGATTCCTTTGATTTTGTCCTCGTTGACCTTAGAAATGGGCTCTTCTGGTTCTTTTTCTTCTTCTGTATTTTAGCTTGTGTTCTGCTACAGGTTTTAGTGTTCTTGGATTGCTCGGACATAAGACTTGGTTATTCCAGAAAAGAACCACGGCAGCCATATTGACATGAAACAGTAGGGTAAACACAGGTGTTTCTCTCCTATTTCATGTCATTATGGCTGAAAAACATCTATGGCGCACATTTTCTGACAGTGTTTCCTGGAAGATATTCATAATGTTGCACTCAGCTGTTTATAGAAAAGTGACAGAAAAAGTTGTGTAATGAATGTAATGTAAAAAAGCCAGCTAGAGAGGGAAGTTCAAACCCTACTGGCTCCTCTCTCACCTCCACACAGCTGGCCAATCATCACATGAAATGGGTGTCCGTTTCCAAAAGTTATAGAAATGGTCAGACACAGCCACCGCCTCAATCCACTGTTGGAAAGATGTGAATAAATTCTGCTCTTCTCGTTTTGCATTTTCTTTCCACAGGTTTCAAGGGGATTTCAGGATGGACAAGTGGATCATTCATCCATGTGACATATTTATAACATTCTAACACAATAATTCTACAGTAGTTTTTATCTGCAGTGCTCTTAATTACTTAATGCACAACCTCCTTGTAGCAGGGACAAAGTGTCAAAGGTGTTCCTTACTAAGACCTTGTCTCCTGGTTGAAGGGTTCACATATCCGTCAGTTATTTTATTAGTTTAGCAAGAGACCCTTGGCTATTATCTGCATTTGTATCCAAACAGCTGGTTTGGGAGTGCCTGTGACGAAACTGCGGTCGAAACGTCACATGTGGGTACATCAATAAATGTTCATTGAAGCATTATGTAGTGTGTGGAGTCATTTTTTTCTTTTTTAACATGTACTTATTGTGTCCAGCAGCTAGTGTTTATCACGTTTGGTTGTTCTGCAGTTTAGCTTCTCCACAGAGTTGTTGTGTGGGTGGTATGGAGTTGTCAGCGAGCAAGTTGTTGTAGAGAGTCCTGTCAAAATCTGACCATGATCATGATGATTTTCAGGACATACAAAGTGTGGAGTGAAGTATGTTCCCAGATTTATTTTTGGTTGGTTAAGATTGCACAAAACATGTCAAGTGATCCGCCACAAGCACATACTCATGACCACCTTTTTTGCTCCATGTGCGTGTGATCAGCTCAGACTAGTTTAAAGGCTGGATTGGTCTTAATGCTTCACACTGGTGCTCTCTGAGGAACGTCTAGATGTTTCTGCTTAATGTGAGCGCAGCTCTTCAGGACATGTGCTTTCAGTTTGTCCTCAAAATACCAGAAAACTCCTTCATCTTTTCTTCTGGCTGTGTAATAGACTGCAGTCTCTAGGGTGTACTCCAGTGTGTGCTAGGAAAGGCTTCATCTGCTGTCCTGACACCCGACCTGGAACAGAATAAGTGACTTAAAAACCAAACCAAAAAATGGATGGGTGGCATTTGGAATATGAGCTGCTCTTTTTTTCCCCTGGTTTCCACTAATATGAAGGAAGGTAACCATGGTTCAAACAAAGGAGCTAAGGAGAGCTCAGCTCCTCTGAAGAAGACATGACCTCTCTGGACAGCCTACATTGAGACATAGGGTATGCTCTATAACATTGTCCATTTTTTGTAACAGCTTATATTTTATTTTCTGTACATTACTGTTATGTGTTTATTCACTCATTACATTCTAAACTTGTTCTCCAGCACATAGGACACCAGCGAGTCTGACCCTCACCAGTTTGTATCCAGAACCAACAGATCCATAGAAGATGCCATGTCCATTACCCTCAGCTCAGTCTTCACTCACCTTGAGGAGATCAACACCAATATGAGACTGCTTTTTGTTGATTTCAGCTTAGCATTTAACATAATGTCCCCCATGAAGCTGGTTGGCAAACTGACCAGTAGTGACATACTCTGCAACAGGATATTGGACAGACCTCAGACAGTTTGGTTGGCAGTCTCACCTCCTCCACTCTACTGCTCAACACCGGAGCCACCAAGGTCTGTGAGCTCAGCCTCCTCCTGCTCACGCTGTACAGCCGGGATTGCAGCCCCTGACATGGAGAAAACTGTGGTGAAGTTCTGGTACACAGAAAACAACCTACTGCTGAACGTCAGCAAAACCAAGGAGCTGATTTCAGAGGAAGCAGGCAGAGATGCACACCCTTGTCTTCATCAGTGGAGCTGAGATTGGTTCCACCAAGCACGGCATGACTGCGCCACAGTTTTGATCTGTCCTGCACATGGCTGCATGCCCCCTCCAGCAGTGTTTCAGAAGCATTTCAGCAGCAGAGCATTTGCCTGCCTGATTATGTTGACTTGCTCCAATTCTGTTGATTTGGCCCTCGTTCCTTGCTTTTTGTGCTTCTACCATGGGTAAGTAGGTTGCATAGTTAAATAGTTTCTTTTCTTTTCTGTCTTCATAATCACAAGGTCTTTTCTTTTGAAAACTAACTGACCAGATTCTCTCCTTTTTCTGTGTCTGACTTACGGCCTGCTCAATCTTCTCTGTGCAAATTGACCTGGCACCAGTCAAAAATAGAGTTGGCGTGACTTTGAAGCAGAAAGCAGCTCCTGACATGCTGGTGGAAGCAAAAGCAATTTGAACAATGGCAGCGATCAGCTCCGGCTGACATGGCACAGCCATATCACGACACAGCCGTGCCTGGTGGAATCTAGCCATTAGGTTTCTGGGAATATCACAGAGAAACTGTCATGGGCATGACACATCTCCACCTTGGTAAAGAAAAAAAACAGTTCAGAAATGGCTGTATTTCTTAAGGAATTTAATTAAGGCACATCTCCTGTGCCAAGCTCTTGTTAACTTCTACAGAGGAGCAATTGAGAGCATCCTGACAGAGAAAATCACATCACATGAGATATGTATGGCCCAGGACAGAAAAACTCTACAGTGGTCTGCACAGAGCCCAAAGAATACCAAAAGACAATACCCACCCCAGCCACAGACTCTTCAGCCTGCTGCCATCAGACAGGAGAGACAGTCCACTGCCATACTACCAGACTGAAGAGCAGCCTCTTCCCTCAGGTGGCAAGACTGGTTAATTCATCCTCAGCAATCCACCTTATAAATTTGTTTGTTTTATGTTTTTATTTATCTCTTTGGCCAGTTCCAGTCATGCAATTAAAGAGGGAACTACAATGAAATCTGGTTATACAACCTTGTAAGTGATATATATGCTTGTATCATTTTATCTATTTTAATCACATTTGTCTCCATGAAAAAATAAAGTGCTGTGTGGGATGATCACTGTGTGCGTGATGTCCATCATTCTGACACTGAGTGGAGAAGACTGATAGACAGACAGATGAGCAGACAGTCAGAGTCCAAACACACACTTCAGTTTTTTCATGCTTGTAAATAAAACTTTCACACCTAATTTCATTTTCTCCACATTGTAGCGATCCACAGACAGAAGTGAAACAACAAGGAAGTGAAAGGTTGTGAAAGGACAGACAGACAGACAGAGAGAGAGACAGAGAGAGAGAGAGAGAGAGAGAGAGAGAGAGAGAGAGAGAGAGAGAGAGAGAGAGAGAGAGAGAGTTGCAAGCCTCAAACAGCTGTTTCTATGTGCCACTTTATGCAAAGTCTTCCTGTGTAAAAACAAATGTCTCAGTGAATTAATTTTGATTTCAGAACTTTTTTTAGTTTACATTCACAATGATCAGTGCATCTTTGCATAGCCCTTTGTAGTTACTTTCGGATATATTTATGTAACTGCATGAGATTGTCCTCTATTCTGGCCTGTTCCATAAAGGCTACTGAGAAAAGCAGTTGTATATTTGTAAGATGAAGTATATGTAAGTTGAAGTCTGTTGTATTATATGCGGCAAAGTGCCTGACTTTTACAAAGGATTTCGTGCGGACATTTGTGACCAGTGATTGGGTTCACCCCCGGGTCAGGCATGAAGTGTGGACAACAACAAATATCCTGTGACTTCGCTCATTTTACAACCTTTTGTAAAGGCTTATTTTATTTGTTTTTGATGAAATCACAGTGAGTAAAAGGGGAAATCATCCTGTGGGTGAAGTGTTTCATGGGAAAAGACACAGATGAGTTTTCAGATGGACGCTGGGAAGTGAATGTGTTGTTCTGACCACACTGAGAGGGTCTTTCCAAAATTGGTTAGAGCAGTAAAGGAGTATGGTGTGTCAGGCTGGCCCAAGACCTAGATTTCTGCCCTTTGTCTTGAATCAGTACATTTGAGTTCATTTACTGTGTCTTCTTGAAATGTGATTCTTCAGGTGTTTAGAAGCAAAATTTTGCCCTAAAAATGTCAGAGTACATCTTTATATTTTAATAAGAAATGCTTCCTATATTACATTAGTAAAACATTAGGACATTAGTGAAACTGCAGATGACTCTTCCCTTTGAAAATACACATACAATCTTCAAAATTAAATAAAAGCTTTCTTTCAAGTTTTTCCACTCAAGCCAAACTTGATCGTTGTTGGTTTCTGGATGAACTTCAAGAAACATAATTGGATAAGCAATGCTTTTTTTACATGCCGCAGGCCCTCGTCTTGTTAGGAAACAAATTAGCATTTGATGAGTCAAGAAAAACCCTTTGGAAAAGAGTTCTTACCCTCAATTCAATTTTCATACTATTCCAGTCTTGTCAATACTGAACATCAGACTTTGTAATTAAAGTTCCTATTCGAGGTTTTTTTTAGAGGCAGCACTACTGATTATCAAGACCACCAGTGTTCACGGTTGGCTGCTCGTTGAGTCGTCGGAGCACGCAGAAGATGAAGTGCTGAAGCAAACTGAGACATGACTTTAATTGATTCCTGGTGAGG
Source organism: Lutjanus campechanus (assembly GCA_027495735.1). Lineage (NCBI taxonomy): Eukaryota > Metazoa > Chordata > Actinopteri > Lutjaniformes > Lutjanidae > Lutjanus > Lutjanus campechanus. Next base: position 8,443 of record JAJHUR010072412.1, on the reverse strand, counting down.
ATAATTCAGTGATGGTGAAAATCAACTGACTCACTTCCATAGAAAAGTGAAATCATAAAAACAAAGAGACACATCACTCAGAGTGTGTGACTTTGCCTGTCACCACTGTTTGTTGCGTGCCTGGCTGTTTTCCCGAGAAAGGCCTTTGTCTGTCTTTGCCCGAACCTCAGTAACTATACCAGGAAACACAGGCAGTTACTGCGGCAATTATGTCATTCACACTCTCAACAGAAAATTAATGTGGTTCAGAGCAGAGGTTAGGTAAATGCTGAAGTTGCTGTTGACAGATTTGTCACTGACACATGTGGGCAGTTTATGCTGGTAGGCAACTTCTGCTGTTTTAAAACACAAATGGTACTTACAGTGTTGTGTATGGGTTTTTAAGCAACAGAAAAAACAGGGCTGTCTTGTGGTGTGGTTAGCACTACGAAGTCAACCCTCAATCCAGGAGTGTGAATCACTTTCTTAATTAGAGAACGAAATCAAAACCACATGTAAACAATTAGCCTTCAGGATAGCAGGGTTGTTCCAACATATATGTGCGTATGTGTTTGTGTGTGTGTGTTGTGGAGACAGAGTAGGAGTGCTGCACTTTCTCAGACCTCGACAGAAACAGAGAAAGTCCACACAAATTGAAAGGATGATTAATAACTGATGGTACAGACATACACTCCTTATGTTATCCATTTATTTATTTTATTTATTTAACCATTATGGGGTAGGTTGGTTGAGCATACGTGCTCTTTTACAGTAACACTCTTGTTGCAGTGGCAGCAGGCTGAGCAAGGTAGTCCAGACGTTTCTCTCCCTAGCAACGTTTTTTTTTTCTACACAAACAGGATGAGCAGTATAATTTCTCCAGCGTGTTCTGTTCTGGGTCTCTGACCAGTTGGACATTCAAAGAAAGGTGTCCAGGAGGTTTCTTGATTACGTGCTTGAGCTACCTCGACCGGCTCCATTGATTCAAAGTACCAGCAGCTTTATTATCTTCATCAGACGTAGGCCTGAAGCGGATCATGTGATCGCTTGCATGTGTGCGTGGTTGTGTGTGTGCATGCGTGCATGACCAGTGGATCTGCAGCTTGTCCGCAGCTAATCTCAAACACTACTGGATCGATCCAGCTAATTTGTTTGTACACATTCATGACTGTATGTTGAAAGACTGCTGTGATTCAGTCTTTTTGAAAAACCTTTTTTACGCCTCCATGCCAGCAACAACCGTGACCGGAGGCACTATGTTTTCAGGTCATTCCTTTCTTGTGAGAGTGATATCTCAAGAACGCCTCAAGGGAATTTCTTCAAACTTTGCACAGTTGTCCAGTTGGACTCGAGAATGAACTGCTCAGATTTTGGTGGCCAAAGGTCAAAGGTCAAGGTCACTGCAACCACACAAACCACATTTTTGGCCAGAATTCAAGAATTCATATTCTAGTTATGACTAAATTAATCACATTTTTGGTGATATCAAAAGGTTTACATCCAAATTTTCCTTTTTGGGTTGCCTGGCGGAGATCTGCCCTGTATTGACTGAACTTTTCTTGTTCCTTTTTTTTTTTGCACAATGTTGGCCACACAAACGCATGCTGTTGGCACTGGTTGTTTCTTTTGAACCGTAATTATACAAGCCACACCAGCTAGCCAGTTATTGTCAACACCAAAAGCCAGAGCCATAAAAGAGCTCTTGTACGAAAATACACAGCTCTCAACAGCAACAAATTCTTCAGCAGGAACGATGTAGACTTCGAAGCTTGGGGTAAACAGCAGTAGAAGCCAAGCAAAAGTTTGATTATCAGACTCTCACTGCTATCAAGTGTGAAATATTTTTAAGCCAGTGTGTGTGTGTGTGTGTGTGGTTTAAAATGTTTTTCAAATATAATCCAAAAGAAACAAACATCACAGTCAGCAACAGATCTGATTAATGACTTGATGATTGTCCAGCTATTTTATTTCCTTTGAAAAAGCACAGCTCTTTACAGCAGTTAAAATAAGTTGTAACTTGACTGTAAGGGGAAAAATGTGTTGTAATTCTGCAGCCAATTCTGGATGTATTTGAAAGAGTTTTGTCTGTAAATACAAATAGCATTAACCCAGGCCAACCACAATAAAGGCAACAAATCATTTCAAATGGCTGCTTTTCAAGTGATGAATAGCCAGCCCTGTCTCTCAGGGAATAACAGCTGATTAAGATGAATCTTCCTGTTTTTTTCAATTAATAGTCTTTCGATAAAAATCAGCCCCTCCCTGCACTTCAAAGAGCAGAGCAGACTAATGTCCCCGATGACTTGCCTTACTGATGGAGAGCTTAAGACATCCCAGGAAGCATAACTCTTGAATAAGGAAATCCCAATTTGTGCCAAGGCATGTGGCTCTAACCACAGTCTCTTCTTCACTTGCTATCCTTGCTCTGTCTCTTGTCTTTCTGTGTCCTCTTTCTGTAATTACCCCTCATTTCTTCTCACTATCTCACCCTCTTTGTGTCTCTTCTCTAATTTTCTGCCACCCACCCTCCTGTCCTTTCTCTCCATCCCTCCGAGGCAAACCCTCTAATTCCTGTATGTTTTCACCACATAGTGACAAACCAGAAGATGCAATTATGCAAGAATCTGTGTACGCGCGTACATTTTGTTTTTGTGTGTCTTGTGTGTGTTTGTGGGAATGTCTATGTGTGCATGTACATAATATACATCTGTGTGTTTGTTTCTGTGTGTGTGTGTGTGTGTGTGTGTGTGAGAGAGAGAGAGAGAGAGAGAGAGAGTAAACCTCTCCCACTAAATGGTTTATGGTCTGAAGGGTGGGAGAAAGAGTCAGGAGGAGGAGAAGAGAAGGAAAAAATTGCAGGCCAAGAGGTGCTACTCCCTTGTTGTTGATAAGAAAAATCCCAGTCGCTCTGGACTCTGGCGTGTTTAATATTACAAACTCTGCACTCTCCATTTAGCCTAAATATTTGCATGATTTTTCAGGTGGTTTGTCAAAAAATTTCCAGAGATTTCATACATTTATGAATCCTTATCATGTTGTGCCATTGCTGACACTGGCATGACTGCAACTGAATTGTCTATCAGATGCAAAGTATTGTTTTTTGTGCAATTTCACAATGTGAACATCCTGTGGACACTACTATTTTAATCCACTGTGGGAACACTTGGAGACCAGAGGTGGCAAAAGTACACACATTCTTTACTCAAGTAAAGTAAATATACTGAAGTAAAAAGTAAAAATAGAATTATTGATTCAGTAAAAGTGAAAAAGTACAGGTTCTGAAATGTACTAAAGTATAAAAGTAAAACGCTGTCCTCTAAAGGACATTTGTACCAGATATTTCTGTCCAAAGTGAAGTGAACTGAACCTTTTCTCTGTTGTTGAGCCCTCCGCTCTGTCTCGCTTATCTTATTATGTCCGTCAAACGACTGTGTGATTAGAAACACCATTCCTAAAAGTCAAAGTACTGTTTTACTCATTTTTTGCTAAACATGCAAAATAAAATAAATATGTTATATTGCATTTGCCCCCTACTGCTAATTATGTGAATTTTGTTGAAATGTAATTAACACAGTTGTGAATTCCAAGGGGCAAGACACACAGGAATGCAGTACTCTGTTAAATGTTGTTTGACATTATGACAAGTAACTGATAAGACTCTATAAACAAATGCTCTGACCCTCTCTGCAGCCTGTTTGCTCATTATTGCTGCACTGCTCCTCTTACAGCTAGAACTGTTCGTATGTGCATACCAGCACATAAGAGACTTCACACAGTCAATACTTTGGGAAATCAACCTGCTAATCTAATAATCAGGATCTTCTTCAGTGATGATTGGGGGATGATGGGACTGTTGGTGCTCTGTGCTCTGTACTGTGCTGTGTTCAACTACATCTCTGCCTCGACAGAAGTCTGCACCAACACCCTCCTACCTGGAGCTAAAGGTAACAGAGTGTGCCTGAGTGCGTCTGTGTGTTTGTGTTTAAATCTGACTACAGTATATGTTACTAAAACATTTTGCTGAATATTCTAATCGCACAAATCTATGTGATGCAGTATATAAAAATCTAAAATGTGAAAATATAATTTGTTATTTTTAACATTTCTACTAGAATTGATTTAGAGTAGAAGAAATTATGAAATATGGTCACTGTATGGAAGCACGATGCATATTCTCATATCCACTATATTCAATTTAAAGTTCCATTTTTCTGTTCTTTTTCTGTGATAGGAGGAAAGTCACTTGAAATTTGCAACAAACTTGTACTCATGTCTAATTTTTAATAATGCTTTTATTCTTTACTATTATTTGCTGTACTCAATATTTACTTAGCTCTGATATTTAGCTGTTTTCAATATCACTGTTTCAATCTCTTATTTTCATAAAAGCCCAAGGTCAATGGCCGCAAATTAGCATCCACTATAAACACTGTGAAACTAGCATCGGATAGTTTTTGGTTTGTTTATATACTGTGCGTCCTATTGTAAATACATAAATTCCAAAATATATCAGTACATACAAGAGTAATCTACGGTATTGTTTGCTCATACTGTTTCAGATAGGGAAATTTAAATTTATGACCTCATAGTAAATACAAAGCAGTGCTCATTAGACATCCTTACAAGGTAAATATCAATACCTGTATATGAATCTTAGTGGAAAATTCAGAGGAAACACCCCTGAAATGCTTCAGGCGGGGTTTATAGAGCTGATGATAAAGGTACCAAGCATGTAATGTCCTGTAGTTTATTAGCCAGCAGTCTACCCCATAGTCTTTTGGAGGGAATGCCTCCCTGTGTGTGTTTTCCATTTTATGACATCCAGTAGCTTGTTCCCCTGCTGATTCAGACAGACAGACCTAATAAAATACACAGTTGAGCTAAGCACTATTTTTTCAGCTCCATTCACGCCACTGAAAAGCATGGCTTTTAGGTCTGATGTAAAAGAACGTTAGAGAGATTTTACTTCAGGCGTTGACATGCAGAGACTAAGACTGGAGGTCTGTCAAGAAAAAACGCAAAAGAGAAAAAAACATTGGTGTTAATAAAGGGGTCTTTGTGCTGAATTTTACATTTACATTTTTTGCATTCAGTATAAATGTGTTAATATTGCCTATTTTAAAAATGGTATTAAAATATTTGAATTTAATGAGCACAATTGTCTTCATGTGTAATGATGCTGGTCCCCATAGTGGCCATTTCATTGTAGTGAGACTGTTTTTTGTAGCACCACTTTTTAAAGACCTAATTATTATCCTCTAGGATAATCATAGCCTCATGAAACTTCACAACCCCAAAGCAATTACACTTAGGTCCCCCAAATGGCCACCAGTGGCCCTGGTGGAGAAGTATTATTTTAGTTATTGAACTATAAAGTGGAGTGTTAGAATGGGTAAGTGAAGAGGCAACACTGACATCACATACACACAGTAGGAAGTGAGTGCATATTTGGTAAACTTTCCACTGAATTTTAAACTAAAGTAACAAAGTCCCATTGTCACAGTGTGTATTTAGACAGCTGCCAATATACTGAACCGATTATTTGGACAAGACTCATCCCAGATATGACTGACCGGAGTCGGTCTCGCAGTGTGTGGATTCTCACATCTGAGTGGGTGTTGGACATGCATATTTCTGTTTCATACCCTGAAACATTTCCACAGAACAGTTCTTATTTATTGTAACTTTCCATCACACGTACTTTTTCTGTGTTTACTGGTACTGGTATTTTTTTTACTGAGCCCAAAGAAAAACACTTTACATTACACACTGAATTCCCCTTACTCATATAAACTAATCCTGTTGAATACTAACATGCTGTATCACTGCCAGGATGTATTGTTTGGATAAGAAATCTTTCTGTGATTTGACACCTTACTCACACAACTGAGAAATTTTACTATGCATGGTTTCATTTCAGTAGTCCAGAAAAGGAAATAGTGTTATGCGGGCAGAAATATTTAAAATTGCAGTGATTTAGGTTACTTGAAAATGTCTACACAGCCTGCAGAATTGAATAATCAATTTTCCTAAGTACTCCTCCAGGCTAATAGATGGGGTATGTTACAATCCTTCAATTCAAAGCCCAGCATTTAAAAAGATATAAAGTGCTGTTGGCATCAACAACTGGGGCAAAATTACAGCTCTAATAAAGACTCTGAAAACCTCTCAAGATTTTTATGCCAAGAGCTCTTTGAGCAGTCGACCCACCAGACATATCACTCCAACACTTCATCTGTGCTTTCAACTCTGAAAACTATGTTGTTTCAGGGATAAAAAGGGGATTTACTTCATTTCTTTAAAGTTAAAAAAAAAACACAAAGCAGAAAGTCTGGTATTATTAGTCAACAACCAAGCCGCCCTATTATTATCTTAAAAATATAGCAAAACTTCAAGGATACATATCCAAACAGGATTTAGAAACACTAATCCATGCCGTCATCTCAAGTAGGCTAGACTACTGTAATGGCCTGTTCTCAGGTCTCTCCAAGAAAGCACTAAGGCAGCCTCTGCTCATTCAGAATGCAGCTGCCAGAGTTTTCTCAAAGATTAAAGAAAGCTGAACTCAATATGCCAACTGTCAGGACTCTGCACTAGCTACCACTCATCGGATCGGTCACAAGGACTGACTTCAAGCTACTGCTGGTTATCTATAAACTGCTACATGGTTTAGGGCCAAAATACATTTCTGACTTCCTTCTGCCATATGAACCCCCCAGGCTTTTAAATTCATCTGGAACAGGTCTGCTAACTGTTCCCACAGTCAGAACAAAACACGGTGAAGCTGCATTTAGTTATTATGCTGTTTCATTTGATCAAACTACAGAAGATCTCAGATTTGCCCCAACTGTAGCTGTATTTAAAACAAGGTTAGGGGCATTTATGTTAATATTACTGCCTTAAAGCTATAACATTTCAATGTTAAAATGTCTAAAAATGCTATGTTTTGTTGACTTGTGTATCCAAATGTTTCCAATAATGGTCAAACACAATGTATTCAAGGTAAAAGTGTCTTTACTTGCATGGGATATGTTGGATACGTCAAAGAGTGAGGAAGGAAGTTGCTAAACATGACTAAACAAAACATAATTGAAATTTTAATATTACCTCATCCATGAACATGATTTCTGCCTGAGTCGTGTTATATTTTCATCAGCTATGATGGTGAAGGTAACTTCCATAATCCCAACCTACTTCATATCATCAAACTACATCTTTTGTTAGTATTTTAATGTGAGTGAGAGCCCTACTGGCAGAAGTTACATACAGCATTCAACTGCACTCTCTGTTAGATGTCTGCTAAAAAAGTATCACCCTTTATCTGTCTTTTATGCTCTTTTATTCTTCTTACCTCTTTATATAAACCTTGCCTAACCTTGACTTGCCTTTATGTATGAAGTGTGTTACATTGCCTTGCTGTGCCTTTGGTCACTAATAATTTAAAAAAGCTGTATTGCTTTTGAAAATTATTTCAGCTCAGATATGGAATGGGATGGAATATGAAAAGTCAAAAACTGTTTATAAATATCCACATTTGATTCAAACTTAACTTTACAGTAGGACCGGCACCCAAACCCACAACTGGGCGCACATTAAATCTTGTACACAAACACTCACTAACGCATGTACTGTGCTGTAGCATTCTTGACCAACTGTTTTTATAATGTATCATCATCCTGTGATGGTTTTCATCCATACTAGTAGTGTGTGGGAATGTACAGATTTGATCCCTACTACACTGGGTAAGCAAACCTGCTGTATACACTGCTGCATACAGTATATTTGGATATCTTACAAGCATCTCTTGAATAGGAACTGTGCATGAAACAAATTGGGAAATGCGCAGATATCAAATCCCCTTTCTTACTCCTTTTTACTGTCTTTCCTTTTTAATCCAGGAGACCAAGGTGAGATTGGTGAGGAGGGAGACCAGGGAAAACTCGGGAAGGATGGACCACCAGGACTTCCAGGTATCAAGTATACATGCCTCTATTATACCGTGTATAATGGGGGTAAGGAAGTTCCCTGACTAATCATTTAATTATAAATGGCTACTGTGAAGTAGAAATAGATGCAAATACAATACAGGACAATTCCCTATTTCACCAATTCCAGTCCTATAACAATGTCAGTGTTGATGTCAGACAAAAGACACAAAATTAATCAGATCAATGCAGCAGAACCAAAACATGCTGCCTATATTACCCATAAGGCAACTGTATGGCTAGCCGCAAGCAGAGATGAGGAGCGGGCTACAGAGGTTTGGTAAGCTCGCTTGTCCCTTACTCCACACAAGAACATTTTTTTCATTTCAGACTTGTCCAACACAAGTGACATCGCCCATTCTGAAGCCACAAAAGGTTTTATATAACCTTTTTCACATATGTAGTATTACTTCACAATAAGTGTTAACAAACACTGATTTGTAAAAAAAAAAAAAAAAAAAAAAAAAAAAAAAAAAAAA
>JAJHUR010072411.1:9095-28774 GCA_027495735.1 Lutjanus campechanus | reverse complement strand
GTCTGTGACCAGTCTCTCCCTAGTTGCCTGTTTTTACAGTAAACAGTTATTAAATGTAAAGTGCTGCAGGAATGAGCCCTAAAACACAGAAATGAGTTAGCATTTTAACACTCCTGGTTCCCTCGTGTCAAAGTCAATGTTTTTCTGTTTTGTTTTTTTGAGTGGGTTTTGTGTTATTTGCCTGAAATAAAGTCTGTGGTTGACACAAGCATAAGATTCATGTTTTGTTCTATGACATAAAATACGTCAGTAAATACCCCACTCATGAATTTTGAATCTTTTACATGTCTTTAAAAAGGCAGTTGCTAACAGGTGGCTAAATGAGACTACAGAGGTTGTCACAGGCATTAAACATCATCCTGCCGAACACTAGTCAATTAGTGGAGGTGACATTAGGTCATGTGACCGGGTTGTTGTTCATTCATACGTTAGGTTTTTACTTCTGGCAATTGCAAATGCTTCAAAGTGGTCTCCTTTATGAAGATTGATGGAAATCGAAGAGCAATCCACTGGCTTTTTGTGGAGGGAACCAGAGTGATGTTAACTACTAGGTTGACCCATAAAAATATGTCATCCCTGTAGCACTCTACTAGCTGTTTCATGGGAACTTTTAATCCACCTACTACAAAGAACCTTTAGCCCAAAAGACTGCTTTGAACCAAGGTCTTAAATAATTTAATGAGCAGGTGTTTTCAACCAGCTGTCATAAACAAAACACCTGCTTCTACATCACTAGATTAAATGCAACAGCATTTTTTAAGGTTTCAGTAGAGACAGGACAAGAGTTTCCTACTGTGTGTGAATTAATGTGGTTCGACTCTTTATTACATTTAATAACGTGTCTGAGGAAAAATGTTCCAGGTGAAGCTTTTCTTTCTTTTTTTTTAACCCTATGCATGGTGTCATTGTGAGGATTTTGTTTGACTTGGTCCTTTATTTTTAAGAGCGTACTTCCAAGATCACAGATTTGAGCACATTTGAGCAAAGAAGACCTTGAATGATAAAAAGTTTCTTACCATCCCTGGTATAACATACAGATGAAAAGACATCAATTGTAATTTTCAATATTTTATAGAAATGAGAAACACCTCTATGAATGATAAAAAGGAGGAACTGGCATATAAATAAGAAATCTGGGAGCCATTATTGGATTAATTTATATGCCAAATCAGCTGCGCTGTGTGAAGTTAGTCAAGTCTTACAGCACATGAGTCCAAGTCAAGTCTCAACAGTACAGCTTGGGGGACATAGACAGACAAGTGACACCTTTACATGTTGACAGGATGTTGTACAACATAGATGAGAGGTTCAGACATGTTTCTCCACATTATCAAACATTTGTAATAGATAGCCAAAGCTGTTTTAAAAATGAATCCATCTTTTGGTTTATGACTGCAGAAATCTGTTAGACGAGGAGCCTCTGTAATACATTTATGAACTGATAAATAAAATAAACCACATTTTCTGGCATTATTATTATTTTTGGCCTTCTTCCTATCAGCAAGTGTCTTGCCTTGATACTGTACGACACATGGGTCAAAAATACAGGCAGCAGTTCATCTGGCCAATCCAGTACGTGTGAAAAGACACTTATTTTATTATTTCTGCCCTTTATCTGTCTGTACAGCTGCAGAGGCTTTGATAAGGCAGGCGAGTGATGCCTTATGCAGCATTTTTCAACGGGTAATTGTGCGCTACCACTGAGGAATAGATAAGTATGAGTCAAATGGAGTCTACTGAGAAAGACTTATATGGGGGATGAGCCTGTAACCCTTTATTACCAAAGCAGATACTCTTACTCCTTCTAAGCACTTATGAAGTTAGTATAACTTTCAGCAAAATGCTATAGAAACTGCGGGGGGTATGTCTTAGCAATGGACAAGCAAGGTAATCCTGACCTCTGTTCCTCCTCTAAGGCCTATTTCAACTAGGATTGGCAATGATGGAAAGATGACACCTGGGTGGACACGCTCAGTTCTGACCTTTTTCCAGTGGAGGAGATGAAGGCTTGTTGCCTCCGTTGGTAACTATAACTCCTCTGTCCCTTTTCCATACATATTTGCAGGTTTGGCTTGACTCGGTTTGACTAGGTGTGTCAGCCCAGCACGCCAGAGTTTGCACCCACTTGAAGGTGTGTTTTTAACTGACATGCACTCGTCTTGAGTTAAGAGGCTGTAAAATGGTGAAAAAACATCCTACAGATTCCTCACAATAAAATCATCGCCTAACTCAGTTTCAGGAATGTTTCAGCATCTATCAACTCATTGTTGGGGTTTTAATTTGCACCACTTCGCTGTTTTGATTCAATCTCACCTTGCTCAGTGGTGTTGTTTCCATTCATTAAGCAGCCGTCTTCAGCAAAAATGCTCTAAATCCATCGGCTGTATGAGAGACAAAGTTAATGACAATAGATGGCAAATATAGTGGAGCATTTAGCTGCTAAAAGGAAGTGGCAAAGCAAACAGAGCTAGAAGGACAGTGAATATTGGGCTTACATTCATCAGGTGGCTTGAAATGCCAGGTGAATACTAATGTTGCCTATTGGATGTGAGGAAGAAGCAACTGTTTACCACATTGAATTTGAGGTCATATGTAAATGTTGTGTTTGCAGCTTTCTGCACAGCCCTCAAGTGGCCAAAACAATCAATTATTACAGGTTTAATTTTTATTATTTGCTCTTAAATTCTTGATGTTTTCGATACAGCTTCCTTTCCCCCTGCAGTAAGTGACCTCGGTTTAAAACACTCAGACAGGATCCATCACAAAAAATAATGGATTTCCCTCCTTCCTGTCCACTGTTTTTATATATTAAAACACCTGATTTCCTCTGCCTGTCTGGTCAGCATCCCTCAGTTGCCTCTGCCTAAGCTCCAAATGGTTCTGATAGCTTTTCTAACATTATTGGCTAGACTTATTAATGAGGTGGAAATCACAAAACACTGTCTTCCGACACTTTGGATAGAAGAAATTTTTAATATTTTACAATCAGAAAAACATTGAAGGGCTCTTCCAATAAATTTAAAATGATGTTGGGGCCTTTCTTTGAGAGAATTATCTTCTTAGTTTTCCCTGAATAAAGGAAAAAAAGGGGTGATGTTATTATACTTATTGTAAAATGAGAAACATGACCAAGCTGATTTTTTTCTTCTTCTTGTAGTTGCTATGTAGGCCTATTGAAGGGGATAGCGGGATGATTTGAGCATCTGGGGTCGAGCCACCCCTTGTTTCTAGGCAACTACAGATGAAATGGGTCATGTGATCACACTTTTGTGGCAAGTCATCACTTTTGTGTGTGTTATGATTAGCTTTTGTTTTTTGCAATTCAAAATTTTTTTTATGTACAAGGAGTACAAGATTCTTGTGTCTGAACTATTACAGAGAAGTCTGAAAAAAATCTCACAGGTGTTAATGCTTTAGGAAGTTACAATGAGGCTATACTGTTAGCATGATGTTAGCTCTAAGCTGCTGGATGATACATGTTTGTTGGGGTCATCTGAGCCATATGGGTAAGTTAAGCCAGACTCAACTTGTGTCCACTTATGATTGTTATTTAAACATTTTACTGTCATTCTAAATTGCATTCTTAGATTATCACCAAAATTATGTGACATTTTGAATTTTAGACCAGAGACCAGGACATGTCAATCAAGTCTTTGGTGAAAAAATTGAGACAGAACCATATAAAAAATCTAGCTGCAATGTTTCAGGCTAAGTGCCATGAAAAGCTGTGAACTGTGCAACATCCGCATTGCTGCGCTTCAAATATGCATGCATGGCGCATCAATTTACACAGAGGAGGTTGAGCGGACAGGAAGTGAGACAAAGAAAAAACATCAGAGAATGTGGTCACGTTTCAAAATAAAAGACCCAATACAGACTTGTGATCATAAAAACAGACAAAAAAAGAAATGATCTAAGGATAAAGCCAACTTATCCATGGTAGAAGCACAAAAAGACCAAATCAACCAAATCTGAGCAAGTCAACACAGTCAGGCAGGCAAAATGCTCCCCTGCTGAAGTGCTGCTGGTGGGACATGCAGCCGTGTGGAGGACAGATCAAAAATGTGCCGCACACTTGGAGTGTCCACTGGAGCCAATGGATAAGAGTGCATTTATAAACATATGGAGTATTAATAATTATTTTCTCAGAAAATGCCCACCATAACCTTGTGGCTAGCATATAGCACCCATGTGGCTCGACTTATCCTCTCACTATAGGCTCAGGGAGCCAAGAGACATCTTTGATTTTTGAATGTCAAATTTTGAAAAGAGTCAATTTTACACCCACAGTGATTTTTCCCCATCCTGAAATATATGTACATATTTTATTACTTTAAAGTCATCTCAAGTGTCTCAACTCACCCCACTCTCCCCTCTGTTGTTGTTGTCTCTACTGTACTACTACAACATGACAGTCACTCACAAGTGCTTTAACACTATTGTCAAAACACCTCACCCAGCAAAATGAATGTAAGCATACAACGAAAAGAACCAAACCAATTACAGCAACCCAGCTGATGCTGACACCCACAAAAATTGGTCATCTCCCCAACAGCTAAAGTTCAGTCGGAAATGCAGAGTTCATACAAAGACAGTTCAGACACAGTTGTTGGAGCTGTTGATGAACTCATATCAGTCATATTTATTTTTTAACATTTCGTGTCAGAGGACACAGAAGACTCCAAAAAGTCTTTAGATCCACCCTAGTGTGAATATATTCTGATTAAATGACACATTAGTGCCAATGCCCCATCAGAAGAACAAAACAAATAAGTCATGTGAATAGCCACTTCTGTCTTACCCCCGTCATTGGTGACTATAATAACCACAAGGCCCCAGCCAAACATTAAATCACAATTTTATATGTAATCAAATCGAGCTCATCACATCTGCACTGATTGATTCTAGACTAAATTGCTGCCTGGCATTTGCAATTTCATTAACTCATACTGGCAGGAAGAGACTGTGTGTGTATGTGTGTGTGTGTGTGTGTGTGTGTGTGTAAGACATTGAATGCAGTACAGGAGAGTGCGCAGGGCATGGGAAAGTGACTCAGGGAAGTAGTTAGAGAGAAACATGAGGGCAGGGGAGTGATTTGTTTGTTTTACGGGAACCTGAATGCATCGTAATTCAGTGAGACATCTGGGGAGATGGCAGGGGGAATAAAGGAAGGTGGTGTCGAAGAGGAAGTGCTCTATTCCCAACTGAAATGAATGTTTATTAAAAATAATAATATGTTTTGTTAATGACTTAATTGCCAAACATTAGGATGATTTAGTCCTCAATTTAATCTTTTTGCGCATTAGTTTTATGCTTATGACGCAAAGTTGACTGATTTAACCCTGTAAAGCCTGACACATCAAATAATTGCCAAAAATGTTCTATATATGATATTTTGTTTGAATCATATTTGATGTGCTGGGCATTTATGAAAATGTATTGATCACAATATTTTTTGCTTGAGAAACAAAAACATATATTGCTTTTGTAAATATACACTGGTTCTGAAAATTGATACCTGCAACATGTCCCAAAGAAGTTTGGACAGGGGTATGTTTACCACTGTGAGATATCTTTTTTTTTCTTTTAACAACCTTAGTGGACACTAATTGTTGAAGTTTTGAAACCAAAATTCTCTCCCATTCTTGCTTGATATACGACTACAAGTGCTTAGCAGTTCAGATCTCTGTTGTCGTATTTTGCGCTTTACAGTATGGCACACATTTTCAATGGGAGACAGGTCTGGACTGCCGGCAGGTCAGTCTTGCAGCTGAACTCTTTTACTATAAACCCACGATGTTGGAACACATGCAGAATGTGTCCTGGCATTGTCTTGCTGAAATAAGCGGGGACATCTCTGAAAAAGATGCTTGAATGGCAGCAAAACCTGAATGTACCTTTCAGCATTAATGGGGCCTTGCCAGTTAGCCATGCCATGGGCAGTAACAAACTCATACCATCACAGATGCTGGCTTTTGAAGTTGGCATTGGTTGAATTTGGCATTGGCAATATTTGTTTTTGGTCTTGCCCCTTATGTGTAGAGATTTCTCTGGATTCTCTGAATCTTTTAATGATATTGTGGACTGTAGATGGTAAAATCCCTAAATCCCAGTTTTGTGTTGAGAAACATTGTTCTCAAACATGCTCAAGTCTTAATATACAGTCTTTTAAGATGACATTTCAATCTTTAATTAGTTCATTTAACATTGTATTTGTCACTGTGGTAGACATAATGCAGGAGGAAATCAATAGATGTAATTCAATAGAATGACTGAGGGATTCATACATAAATTATCTTACATACCTGCTGTATATTTGATATACACATTTTCAGCATGATTTTGCTGGAAGTTATTATTGGTTGATTTAATATGGTAAACATTCACATATAACTGTTATTCCTACTGTAACTTTTTAGAAATGAGCATATTTCCCTTCCAAAAACATGCGAGTTACTATGTGAAGGCAGCTGTGTTGAATTTTGCACTTAACAGATTTTATACAACAGTCTTGTTTTTTTCAGCAAAGTACTGATCCTATTGATGTCACAGAGGTCTCCGAAACTCAATGTATAAAGTATGATATCAATGGCGTTACAGGGTTAACTTGAGTGACACTACCATGATAGGATTTGACATGATGTTGATCGACCATATGATTTCCAGTGCATGGCTGTTTGATGTTTCATCTGGAAGAAATACTGCTGCATCTCAGTGTAATCACGGTTCACGGCTCCAATATATTTTGAGGGGCTCTGAAGTGTCTTTGACAGATGTAGTCTGACCGCCAACTAGAGGACCGACTGCACGTGGTGTGAGGAACTCAGGGCACCTTGGCCGCAGACCCAGACAGAGACACAGTGGTCTAATTAAGACATGTGGCACGAAGAAAGAGAACAAACTGGCACAAGTCCCAGCGGTAAACAGAGTATAAGATGAGACAGATGTTTGTCTATCTATCTATCTATCTATCTATCTATCTATCTATCTATCTATCTATCTATCTATCTATCTATTTATCCTTGGTGAGACTGCAAGTCTGAGACTTCGTTGAGATTCCTCTCTGCCTTGTTGCCACTGTTCTTAATTAGACTGCTACGTCTTTGTCTGGGAGGAAGGTGCCCTCACTCTTCACTTCATGTAGCTGCCGTAGTTGGTGGCTTAAAGTCTGTCCCACTCACACCGAACAAAGGAGGCGATCTGCTTCATGGCCCCTGTCAGACCCAGTTAATGTGTTTACTGTCCTTAATGCTCTTTGCACATTCAGTGTGGCGCCCTGGATATCCCTCCATGATAGGTTGAGCCAAAAGGGCCATTTCATTTGATATGTGCTGACCTGCTGCATGGTGTCAATGTTTTGTCATCATGCGGTGAAGAAGTGTGGAAGAAACATACAAGAAGTCTGTGTTTTGATTTGTTTTTGCTTGCACAAGATAGTAAAAGCACATGTTCGTGGATTGCCAGCTCTTTTGGACTCAAGGTAATTTGAAGTCTAGAGTAAGTGCACCTGTGCATGGCTGTTTTACAACAGACATGTTAATCAGAGGTTACTATGCTCATTCTTACAGTATTCTTTCAGAACATATCAGGTGCTGTGGTTTGGTTTGTTAAAGTGCCAGCCTAACAAAATAGGAGGACCTTGTTAGCAGTCTTGTTGCACTTCAAAGTTGAACTGCTGTTCCGGTAAACTGTTAACACCAGGAAAGATTTTGTTGTTAGCTGTCCAGATGTCGGCTGTGGTGGAAACAAAGTCTTCCTCTCTAAGTGTGGCCTTCAAATTAGATTCAATCACCACATGTTCTCTCCCGAGGAGCCAAGCGAACTCCAAATAGTGACAATAACAACACTTCCACCTGTGGCAGGCGGGTGGTGGTATTAGGTGGAGGTATTAACTTATTATTATTAAATCACCAAAAGAGCCAGACAACTCAACCTTGGGAATTCAACCCGAGGAATTATTTTAATTTTGTCAGTACCGATACCATAGAAGGCATTCAGATTAATTTTACCAAACGTATAAAAACCATTCACACAATTATGCAGTGGGGAAAGGCAATTACTGGAGTTACATCTGAACAAAAACACCTAATCTACTAAATGAAAACAAAATCATTTTCAAAGCAACATTAAACTACTTAATGGTGGTTGGCAGCCACATAATTGCAAATGAAATAGAACAACCAAATTAACACAAAAACAATGTGGGCTGCCAAAAGTATTCAACTTTGTAGCTTTAACAAAATCAACAAAACAAATGACCAAAAAAAAAAAAAAAAAAAAAAAAAAAAAAAAAAGAAAACATTAATTCAAAGGAATCAGAATGCAACTTATGAACATCACTAAAATTAAACAAAAGCGAGCTAATAAATAACATACCACTTACAAGAAATAAACAAACTAATAACTGCAACTTGCTCAAAATAATCAAAATTAACTTCAAAAGAATATTAGTTGCAGAAAAATGGATGGCTAATTTGGAGGACAAACAAGCAACTACAAATAGTTACTGGATAAGTCATAATATTACTGTAAATTCTACTGAGTAATTGGTTGCTGCTAAGGATCCATACTTGGCCATTTTCTCCTCTCTATCTACACAGTGCTTCTTGGTACATTTATCAATTGTTACAAACTAGGTCTCCATTCATAGGCAGATGATACTCAGCTGTACATCTCCATCAAGCCTGACACCATCCTGTTATCAGCTGGTGAAGCTGACACTTGAAATATTAGAAATGCTGAGAAAAATGCTAGTTTTTGGTCCAAAGCAGACTAGAAACAAATTCACAAATTCAAATTGATCTCACTCTGAGCTGAGCTGGTTCCACAGTTTCACACAGCCCTAGTGTCCTATTTGATCCTGATGTCTCTTTTAAATCTCTTTACAAAATGTTTCCAAGATTTGTCAAACTTTTACCATGGCTGACACTGAAGGAGATTTTCAAACATTTGCATCATCTAGACTTGATTATTGTAAGACCCTTTTCTCTGACTTAGGCCACAGAAATACTGTTTTTGTGTGTGCATGGTTACGTATATGTACCATATAAGTTATAGTAAGTACTGAAGTTTTATATGCACATTTTGTTTTGTTGTATTTTACCTGTTTTTAAATTTACTTTTAAATATTTAAATATTCTGACATCATGTTGTATATGCAGTTTATCTCACCATTTTACACCTTTATATATTTTCCCAATTCTGTAGCTCTACAGCCCTTTGAGACATGCTTTGTGGTATCAGACTATAGTAAACATCGACTCAACTTGACTTCATTTTGTCATCCATGTTACCAGTCAGATTGGACATTGATTGCATTGATTGAAGTTTTGGTTCTTGTCACTGTCCTTTAGTTTGGCTTATAGCTTTGTTCCTTCACTCACCTATACTTTCTACCTCTCTGTTTTTCTTTCTCTGTCTTTCTCCCACAATTGTTTTCTCTTGGTTTGCAGTTCTTATCTGTGTGTTGAATAAGGGGATGAATACCGACAAAGATAACACCTGAACCAAAACATACCTGACTTTTGAAACAAACATGTGTACCTGCAGGCACGCAAGCATGTCATGTTATCCCGTGTTCTTAACTGCTTCTTCGGTGTGTGTGTGCAGTTCTGCTGTCAAGGTGAAGATTACTATTGACATAATGATATAGAGCACGGCCTCAGATAAAGTACTCTATAATAGGTTTTTGGCCTAAACCAGTCATCTGTGTCCGTTAAGCCATTCCCAGCTCCCTCTTCAACCTCCCAGTATAAATGACCAGTCATCGGTGCCAGTTTGCCAGAGAGTCTGTGTTGTTTTTATGCCTTGGTATTTCTGTCAATCCTATCTGCTACCTATTGCCTGTCTGAAATATCTCTTTTTTTATGATTTGATTTTGATGTCCAGTCCACCTGCTGTCATTTTGATTTTGACCTGCTTGGCCAACCCCAACCGTGAAGACTATATGACCAAATAAACTGTCTTTAAACCCACACAGTGGAAAATCTACTGTTAAGATCCTCTCAGTGAAATCTTGAATCTTATGGTTTTCTTTTTGTTAGTTTAACTGTCATTTGTACATTGTACTTGTCTAAAACCTTTTTCTGAAAAAAAAAGTGCTAGAATCAAAAATGTCACAAATATCTTAAACAGCACAGCATCCTAATTGCACTTGGCTCATGTTACACCCAGAACATACCTATGATTAATTCAGAGACTAAACACAACCTCTTTGAGCCTTGTTTCTTACTTAGCATCCAGATTATGCAACGTGTAAATAGGAAAGTGGAGGTAGATATGCCCAGAAGGCACCGGCAGCTTCTGCTTTAGACCATGTTCTATAGATAGTCAACACAGGACCCATAGATGGCACCAGTTTTCAGGAATGTCTCATTTTTCTGCAAACAAAAACGTATGCAATCAGAATAATTTGAAAGATGGTAAAATCACGTAAAAAAAAAAAAAAATCTACACATACAGGGTTTTTATACTTGGAATTTCTTGGTTTTTTTGTGTCACTTTAAAGAACATTATTCATCACTATGCGACTATCACTAAGTGATAAGGAGCTAATTCTCCAAAAAGTAGTTGCTCTGGCAGGCGGCTCAGACTCTGCATCCCTCTGAATCTCAATTCAAATCTTCTTTCGCAGGGTTTCAGTACATCATGCAATATTACACCTTCACTACACCTGACTGCTGCCAGGACTACACCTCTGTGCAAGCTATTGAAAGAGAAGTGCTCAGGAGTAAATGGTGGATTGTTGTGATTGATAGGGATTGCATTCTGCTTTCCCCAGCCAGATTTTCTGGCCCACTGCTACTGCCAGAGTTTAGTTTTGCTTTGGGACCCAAAGGAAAAAGGCCCATTACCCACTCTGTGCCTCCAGTCCGAACCACAGATCTGTGGTATTGTATGCTATTCCTGTTCCTGTTTTCATTCCCTGATAAGAATTTCAGTCAAGTGTAGTCAAATTTGCAGGATTTTACTGTGCAACTGTGCAACTTGTATGCACAACGGTGCATTGACCTCTGTATTGTTTTTTTGGAAGTAAAATAGCATTTGTTAGAAATTCTTCACTCAAAAAGTGTGGAGACGCAGACTCATGTGTAGATTATGTATGTCACTACCCGCAGTGACAAATGGTACAACACTCACAAACACACCTGTCATTCCTCCATTTATATTTAGTCACATCACATCCCTGTCTCCCTGCAACAACAACAGGATAATAGCCCCTGGGATCTGTAAGTCAACAGTTTTTTCAGATGGAAGAATCAGAAAATAGACAGAAAACCACAATGTAGAAAAAAGGGGAGCATGTGCCAAGAATCTCAGTCAAAAACTGTCCTTATCTTTGAATAGGGGATTTGGAGGATTGTCATCACTGACACACTTGATTGTACGTACAGCATAATTGAATCGTGTCCTGAATCCTGTGATCTAATCTTGGCTCCACTGGTGCTGTACAGTTAGCAGCTATTGTCCGCAGTGACAAATGTTATCATTACAACTCTCTCTCTGTCTGTCTTCTCAGATGGCTCACACCATGATGTACTGCTTTTATTTCATGTAAACCACAATGAACAAAAACCTGTCATGCATGAAAAATAGATTAGATGCTTTTATATAACTATTAGATATCTTATATGTGTTGTGTATGTACCTGTACATTGTACATGTACCTGTAAAATCTCTGTTCAGATTGGTTATTTTGTTCATCTTTGTCATCTGTATTGTAGATATTGTTGCATCTCTACTATGGAGGGCACTGTACTTCACTGTCTTACTGTCCTCATCCCCAAAAAACTGAAACCAGTGAAAGCTAGGGCTAAAAAAAAGTTCATAAAGCACTTGCTGCACTACTTGCTACTGTTCATTAAGCTCATTGCTGTGAGCGTACATCTGGACAATGGTGTCTGGACAGTAAAAGAACAATATTCACAGAGACTTTAGTAAGAAAATCATCCTGAAACAGTAAAAGTGAGGAGGACAGAAATAGGATTTTGAAAAGTGAGGGCTGCATGTCCTCCCCATCCCCAGTGGAAATTATGTCACTGAGTAGAGCAAAATTTATGCTTTAGAGGGTTAGATGTCATCTATATATGAAGATCGAAAGTTCATTCTTGACCTTTGAAACAGTACTTGACCACGGAATCTCACCCCAAGGTCTATTCTGCAGCTGTTCCCGACCTTTACTCTTGTATCACACAATCTTCATCAACAGATGAAAGACTTCATGTCCATGTGGCTCAGAAGTTGAGTTTCTTGCATAGGTGGGACCATGGCACTGTTTTGCAAGTCACAGCTAATTCTCAAGTCTTTGCATTCAAGTGCCAGGTCATGTCCCAAGTCAAGACGGGCAAGTTCCAAGTCTTACGCTGATCTGAAGTGCAAGTGGAAAGCACGAGGTGCAGTGGATTTAATTTATTCAAGGTGTGTCCAAATCCACCTTTGCCATCTTGTATCAGGGCGCAGGGGTATCCTGTCCTCTCCTGCCCCTTGTGACAGCAGCGCACAGCGGGATACACCTATCAGCTGTGGCCAATTATCTTGATTCTTTCATAGGCAAGTTTAGACTGAGCATACAATAAACAACTCAGAGGACGTATTCTTAAGATGCAGGTCCACCAGGAGTGCACACGGTGGCAGCATGATGGTGGATTTACCAGGTGGAAACAAAGAGAAAAGATTTTTAAAGCGAGGAGACAGAGCTCCTGGTTTGAGAAGTTAAAGCACGAGAGCGCACAATATATGGAGACAGCTGGACATCTCCAAAGCAGCTTCATGCGTAAATAGTTTACAATACATTACCGTAAATGTCACGCAAATATGTAATGGTTATGTTTAACACTGTAACACTCACACACAAATTATGTTGTATTTTATAATTCATTATTATCATCATAATTATTATGCTGCTTCGCTGGCTGAAGCTCCAGGAGAAGCAGCCGGTGGGCAAGAGTAGGGGAGATGACAGAGAAGTGGGGGGGAGTCTGAACACCCACCTGAGCCGGATTGAGGTGCAGCTTCAAGCTGTGCACAAAATTACACACAGGTTATTCATGCAGCATCAGGCTCTGACAGAAGTACACAAACCGTTTTCTCTTGCCAGGTCGGACTGGTCTCGTGGTCAGATATAACAATATAGGATCATAATTCTTCAGACCTTGTTTTTCTGGATCCCAATAAGCACGCAGACACAAACACTACAGCTGCTCCAGCTGTGATGTGACTCATCTGTTAAAGACGATCTGACAGCTGTGATCCTGTCATGTGTGTACTTTGCAGGTCTGTAGAGATTGATTGGGCTTTATAATTAGAATAATAATTGCTGATTCCTTATTAGTGAGAATAATTTTACACGTGCACACTTTTAACTTCAATATTTACGCTTCGTTGCTGATCAAAAACATGTTCAGACGACACTTCCCTAATTCACAATCCTGTGTGGAGAAAGACTCAACATAAATGAAGGTGTTTTGTGGTTGTGGAGACGTGTGTGTGTGCTTCGGCCAAACATGCCGGGTGCAGGCAGACCAATTGTGCCACAGACTTTTTCGCAAGTGGCTTCTACTCCAATGCACCGAGCATGAGATACCAAATACGCCAGGCCACGCCTTCATTTTGCCTTCATTTTTAGACCTCCTGTCCATTGCCACACAGGCCAGGCACAAGTTCATTTGCTATCTTACAGACGTGGCAAAAGGGGCAACTGCACCAGTGTAATATGACAAATCCACCTGCACCATCAGCGCAACGGCTTTGCACTGGATGTAAGATAGGGCCCCTAACCTTTAATTGCTGAGTACTGAGCAAGTACTGAACAATGACTTACTATTCTTTGTACAACCTCAAATGTCAAACAAAATTGGAAGTTGTGCCTCCGTCTGTTATTTTTTCAACCAGCACATTTTGTACAACAAGCAATCTCCTGGGCTGAAAAATGAAGCCAACACAGAAGTGCCAAAGACTGCAGATGCTTGAATGGCCACTTGAGGCTGGCTTAAACAAATAAGCCAAATCCAAAAACCCCCAAAATGGTTTTGGTCTTTATAACTAATTTCCCAGTTCATAACAACTGTATAGGGGGTGAATTTTTATGTAACTCATCCATTTAAATTACAATAAAGTTAAGCATAATTAAGGGTGTGGCCACTTTGAGTTACAGGTGGGTACCTTCACAGATGGGTAGCTGCTAGGTCGCCACTTAATTCTGTCACCTCAGCTGCACTCACAATCAGCTCTTCAGAAACCTGTGGGTGATGTTACAGATGCTCCGTACACTATTTCTTATATGGTCTATGGTTTTCCGTAGTATTTTGACCACCGCAAAGTTTAAAAATTTGAATGGAATTAACTTTGGTATAATTTTTTCCAACTGGAGCTCAGTAACACAACAGCTGTTCTTCATGGTTCTCTCATACAACTTGATGGAATGTTGTCGGATTGGTTCAAACATTTTATTCAAGGCACTTTTTAAATATTATGCTCAGTTTTTAAGAAAACATGGATGAGATATTTTTAAAGTGCCTTTAAAAAATTTGGCCACCCACAATTCCATGACAACATGGAAAAACATCTGTGCCACGGTTTTGATCCATCCTCCACACGGCTACATTGGTCCCAACAGCAGCATTTCAAAAGTGTTTAAGAAACGGAGCATTTTGCTCACCTGATCATATTGACTTACTCAGATTTGGTCCTCTTTCTTTACATTTTGTGCTTCTACCATGCATAAGTGGTCTCTTTTTTGTCTGTTTTTACGATCGCAAGTCTGCAAAGGGTCTTTTATTTTGAAAATTCACCAGATTCTCTATGCTGTCTCTGTGTCAGACTTTCTGTCTGCTCAATCTCCTCTGTGCAGATTGACGAGGCATCTGTCAAAAATAGAGTTGGTGCATATTTGAACCAGAGCATGTTGAATGGCAGCGATCAGCTCCAATGGACACAGCACAGCTGTAACGTGACAGAGCCTTGCCTGGTGGGATCAAGCCGTAAGATTGCGTCATTCTATCAAAAGCTCTAGAACAGCAACTAAACTGACTTTGAAGTGAGATTGTTTTTTTGTGGCTATTTTCTATAGTTTTTAATTATCCTAAAATAAATCCGTAGTAACCATATAATAATCCTGTAGTTAAAATAAAACCATGTTTTGTCCATTTCATACCAAAGTTGAGCAGTGTCAGAGTAGCAGCCGTGTTATAGAGCCAGTTCTACTCTGGGTCAAAGTGTGGGTCTGAAAGAGAAAAGAGAGTAATGAAAAATCTGACTTTTAGTGAACTGAATTTTTGAAAGGGCCGAGTCGGTCAACAGCTTTTTGTTTTCTGGGCCACATTTACATTTCAATAGGTTTGGCAGAGGTCCTAGTTTCAGAAAGGTGAGACAGCGTTCAGAGTCGATGAGCAGGAGGAACGCTGGAGATTTGCTTCTTCTGGTCTTTGCCCACATTTTATTGACAGCAAGCAAGAAACCAAGCACAGGATTAATTTTGTTCAGTTGGTGTTTGACCTTTTGCGGTTTAATTTAAGTCTGTGAAGAAGTATCCTTTTTAGACACACTCTCCTGGCTCAACATCCAGGCTGCCGTACCGAATGAGAGACAATTAAGGATACAAGGCAGGCGATTTCTCTCTGCTGACCAATACTCAATCCCTATGTACTGCTGAAAGATTGAAACTAGTAGAGAGATATCAGTCCCATTCACTGCTGAGAGGTGCTGACACAGAAGTCAGAAGAAATACTGGTGTGTACCAGGGGGTGTTGATAATGATGCTTGTAGGGAGAAGATGAAGGGAATTCTAGTCTTTACTGCCGAGAGTTGTCAATGAATATATAGTAGCCTGCTATTTGGAAGCTTGGGATTGCACAATAAGTACGGAGCTTTGAGATTGGCCAGTTTCTTATTTTCTTGCTGTGACTTACTGAAATTACAGTATGGATTTTGCTGTAAAATATCATCCATTTTTGCCGGTGCTTTCTTTGAATGTCAGTGCTAGTCTTGACAATGAGACTGCCAAGCAATATACTCTCATTCTTACTGTCCTTTTTGGAACTGTGCTCTGATTTGTGTCCATGCTACAGTATAACATGGGTAGAGGTGGTACGAGCATGTGGTTAAAGCTCTGATGCCAAAGATTTTATATCCACACGAGCAATTTCAGATTGTTTTGTAAAAGTGCCCTGCCCACATTGAAACTCATCTAAGAGTGGAAATCAAAAAAAATGTTTGGGTAGGAGCCCTTCCTGGAATCAAAATGAGCTTGTTTGAGGTGCACTTTGGATCGGGAGACAGGTCCACAAAAATCACACACACAAAAAAAATCGAAAGTACTTTTAAAACAATTAAAATGCATTTATCATCACAGCATGGTCACAGCAGGTCTAACATGACCATGCCGTGACAGTAAAGGCATTTTAATTGTTTTGGTGCCTTGGAGTTCAAGATTTTCGTCTATCTTCCGAGACCATCTGCTATGGTGTGAGACCTTTTGACAAACTGCTGATTACTGTATCTGCTGCGTATGGTAACATTTCTAAAAGGCTCTGCATGCTGTTGGGAGTTTTTATGTGTACTTGAGGCTTTAGTCTTTAGTTTTTCATCACTGTATTTATGTAAAATGTATTCTAAATCTGTAAGATTAATGCTGTAAAGATACATTTATGCACTTCCACCTAAAAAATGTATTTAAAAAATGACTAGACCAACAATGTACAAACCCAGAGAAATCTGTAATTTTATTCAAAGTAATGGAGCATTTCATTTGGTTGCTTGTCAATGGTGTCAATCCCTGTAGTTGCTATAACCTCCAGGGAACCATGGGAGAGTGAAGAAGTTCGCGAACAAGACTAAACTTAACCTGAACAAAATTTTAATACCTTACCTGATACTACAACTCCCATGATCCCACATTACTTTACCATGTCACCGAAGTCAGTCCTCTGTTTTGATTGAGAGAGCCCTAGTAGCAGAAATTTCATATTGTGCATATAAGTAAAATTACAGAAGCATTATAAGTGAAATGCAGTTGAAGTTTAAACAGAAAAGTACTTGTTCTGCAGTAAAATGTCTTTTTAGACTGATACATTATTAATTATGACAAGAGGCATGAAATGAAAATACAATTAAAATACCACAAAATTGTACTTAAGTGTGGCATTAGTCACTTACCACCACTGGTGAATGGTATTAATATTAGTACTGTATGTGGGGGGTCATAAAAAACTGCCATATGAAAAATGTTTAATTAGGTTTGAAATAAAGTAACCACAATCATGAGTAGGAAAAAATAAACCTGTATTCACATCAGACACATACAATTTGTACCTTTACCTATCATGTACAGATAGTTTTTTGTTTTTTTTTAATTCAAATTTATTCAAACTGATGGTCTGATTTTGTCACTATTTGAACAGATGTGGAGTCAGACAGACCACCGTCACTCACTGTAATGCAGGCTTGTGTTTCTACGAAGAATCTCTCAGTATTCGAAGTCTCCACAGAAAACATTATTGCTATAGCTGGAATATCTGATATAAACCATCATTCCAACTACATCAGAGCCCCAACCCACTCATCATCACATCTTTCTTTCTCAATCTGTTATCCAGACACATGCACACATTCTTATGCATACTACAGATGCAGACAATAATCTTTTTCAGCAGAACAAGCGAGTGGGCAAGCCGCATTCCTATGCCAATTTTCGCCCTGATTTCAGGACGGACTGCTGATTGCAATGCAAAGTGGCACCTAATTTCACCTGAGAATGTGTAGCATTGTGTTTTTGCATTGATTTTCTTTTTTTAGTTACACATAAAGACAGAGATTTAAAAAAAAAAAACAGAAAGAGAAGGAGAAGAGAAAAAGAGAGAGAGTGAGTGGGGAGGACATATTTTCCAGATATGGGAGAAAGACAGACATAAAGAAAATATACTCCTCATTAGAGTTACATTAGGCCTGTACTGTACCTCATTAGTCAGAATCAGCTTAATGTTCAGCAAATGTGCAGGAATTTGTCTTGATGTCACTGCTGCAGTGGCATTGACCATGAGGCCAGTATATAGAGAACGGAGCAGGGTTGTAAAAGGGATGACACAGTAACAAGAAGATTGTACAATATAATGCAATACAGTAGAATAAAAGAACAAATTAAACCCTCAAAAATCACCATCATAAACCCCTCTCTGACACAAGTGAACAATGCAACCTTCAAAATGTACTATTTATTACACTGCTATTCAGAAAGATATATCTTACATACATAAATATTCAGTGTTTTTTTTTTATTTAATTGTTTGAATCACAAGATGATGCATTGAAATCTGCACCAGAAGTGTTTTAAAACTCTTACAAGAATGGTTTGACATTTTTGGGGACATTTTTTGACATCCTAGAGTCTTGTCTTCCTTGTGACGTTGCCAGGCAACCAGCTCCAGAAAGTCCTGTCCTGCCTTATATCAAATACATTGATGTTTTTTAACCATGAAGGTGATCTTTTCCTATCCATAGCCACATGTTTTATGTGCCTGAACTTTTTGTCAGGGTCATTTAGGTTATTTCAGCAGATTAAAAACAACAACAAAACAGCACATTCTCACCAGAAAAGCAGCTGTATAGGTTGTTTGTGTGTGCAAACTATTACAAACTATAATTACGTTTATTGTTAGACTGCAACCTCTAGTAGCCATAGTAATTATGACAGGAGCAGTATAGAGGGTGAGAAAGTTAATGTAGATGGGTGGGTCAAACAAACACAAGACTTTCATCAAGAAGACCCAGGTTTGCATCCTGTGTGAATCCAAAAGTCAACTTTGTACACAACCTATGTCACTTACATTGTCTAAAATACTTCAGGTGATTAAGGTAAGGTAAATTAAGGTAAGGTAAGGCAATACAATGTAACACAACACAATATAACAACAAAATGTAATGCAACCCAACATAATGTAACACAGCGTAACTTAATATAACGTAACTTGCCATGATGGCAGAATGTGACAGTGTGGCATGAAAAAATGTTATGTTACAAAATGTAACGGGATACATCATAACATAACACCTTGTATCATGGGACATCATATCGTGACCCATGGTAATGTGACACAACCTAATGTGACATAACGTAATGTGACGCAACGTAACGTGACACAACGTAACGTGACACAACGTAACGTGACACAACGTAACGTGACACAACGTAACGTGACACAACGTAACGTGACACAACGTAACGTAACATACTTATTTTAACCCAGACTTTGATCCAGGAGACGGGCTTGTGTCCTGTGTGAATGAAGGCAAGTCTGACTTATTTAAAGTTTTCAGTTATATCATATCAATATCACATATGTAACCTATGTCACTTATGTCACATGATTAACATAAGGTAAAGTAAGGTAAGGTAAGGTAAACTAATGTAACGTAATGTAATGTAATGCACTTATTTTAACCTAAACCACAGCCTTTTCCTACACCAACTAATTTTGCTGCCTAAACCTAACCAAACTGTGATATAGTACACATACATACCATCAATTGGCCATTGACCTATTCTGTTGTATATGTATGAGGAATTGTTGCACATATTCAGGTTTGCTCTGTCTCCCTGACAGGTATACAGTAAGATGATGTGTAAGCTGCCAGGACATCTGCCTCGCCTGCAATCCTTTCCTTATGCTCTTGCAAAGGCTTGGCAT
>JAJHUR010072410.1:0-23506 GCA_027495735.1 Lutjanus campechanus | reverse complement strand
ACACATTGATTGATTGATTGATTGACTGTAGTCCCTTAAAAGCAGTATTAATTTTGTGTGTTAAGTTTCCTTGGCAGGTCCTTCCACAGCGAGTTCTGTCCTCTAGTTATGGAAACAGATTCTGTGGACCTCACATAGGACCTAAAAATCAATTTTAAAACCCTCTGACAGTCAGTGTAAGATGGTGGTAGGGGGATAATCTCTTTTCTTAGTTTTTGTAGGGAGCATGAGAAAATGAAAGTAAGATGGATTCAGTATCTGTAAAACTCAGACTGAAAGGATACTGGTGATGTTCCTGAGGTGGTGGAGATGGGATTGGATGACCTGCCTCTGAGGTGTCTGACAGTTCAGTCAGTGAAGCACACAGTATGTGTTGGGATTGGGTGAAATGAGACAAGGATTGGGCAATTATTAGACTCAACCAAGAATCAGAATCAGAAATACTTTATTGATCCCTGCAGGGGAATTATTAGTGTTACAGTTGGTCCCATTCAAAAATAGAAGTAAGCATATAGAAATATAGAAATTAAAATAGCAATCTCATGTACGTATGTAGAGATAAAATACATAAAAAATAAAAAAGTGTTTATTATACATTAAACTATATACAACAATAGAAAAAGTAGAAAAAAGAAGTGTAAGAATATGTAAACAACAAAAATAGACAACAATATATACAACAGTGGTACACATCATAGTGTAAAACAACAGTAATGCTGAAGATGGGGGGACAAGTGTGGTAGGATACATGTAAAGGATGCATGTAAAGTATAGGTTGGTTTAAATGCACAGTATGAAAAAAATAAATGCAGTAGTGCTGCCAGTGTAACCCATGTATTGCACCATTGAATTATTATTATTGCACAGAGTATTAAACTGTCCTGCCAGGAAGTTGTGATGTTGCGATTGCAACAACTCATGCAAATTTAACCAATCCCTGCAAATTCTGTAGTATAAGTATATAGTAATATGTATATATATAAGTAAGCATATATATATTAGTATATATTATATATATTATCAGTGTTATTGACATTTATCAGTGCTCTGTAAACTTTAATATTTGATCCTTTTGTGCTATTTTGACTGAGTTTGAGCTCAGAGCAGAGTGCAGTTTTATTCTCCCTAGAACACGTTGCCTTTGATTTTAACTAATCATTAGAAAAATGCTACTTTCTTTACAGTTTTCACTTGCTCCCGCAATTTCACTGCAAAAAATGCCTAAAACATTGCAACATGCGTCGCAGTTTCTAAGAGAGAATCCCAAAAACAGTCTGTGAATTCCTGAGGAGACTGGCTAAACAGTTGAAATTATTGCACATTTAGCTATAGTGGTAGGTCAAAGGTCAAGATTATTACAAGAATATAATAGAAACTATATGAAACTGCTCACAACAAGATGTGTGGATTCTCTGAAAGGGTCATGATCATTGGTTACAAGTTACTGAGTTAAATTTCATTTTGTAAATGTTCCACATTCTTTCCCCTCCAGAAGTAAAAGCTTTGGAATACCTGCAGTCTGCCTCTGATGTTGTCCAGACCCACTTAACTCAACTTACGCTGGTGTTAAATGCAGAAAAATCCAAATTCATGCTATTTTCAAATGGCAAAGAGTTAACATCTAATCCTCCCAAGATCTTAACTACTGCGGCCTAAATTTCATTTGCATTTTTGTAGCCAATATGGCTCAACAGGCCAATGAAACCATGAAATACTGATGAAAGAAAGAATACTTTGTACTTTTAGTTTAGTATTTTTTTAACACCAGTACTTTTACTTGTAATTGATTACTTGTAATATTCAGTAATGTAGCGTAAAGTAAGTACTTGCACTTGCCTACACATTTTCCACCACATGAGTTGAATAGACTTTACTGTTACTCAACATTTTTAAGTTATTAGAATTTGTACACAAATTTTAACTTCTCACAACTCATTCTAATTCATTCATTTGAGCATATAGTCTTACACTGAATACCTTTAAGGTATCGACTGAAATAACTCAGTACCAAGAAATATTGAAACTTCTGTAGTCAAACGATACCTTCAATCCTTCTGGTGCCTAACTGAAAAAAATGACCATTTACTTGGTTTCACTCATGGCCAATCACTGCAAGCTTCTTCATAAACAGAAATTCTGAAAAAAAAACAACAACATTGGTATTGGCATCACTTTAATGGTACTGGTAGCGGTACAGTATTGTAACTTTTTAAATGATACCCAGCCTCAGTCAGTTCAGACTTTGCTGTCCACGGTTCTCATCAGCACAGTTGGGGTGGAGGCAGAAATGTCAGAACCAGATATCCCCTCACCCTGGACAAATGAAACCAAAACTCTATGGCTAGATAACACAAATATGAATAATATAATGCAGCAGTGAATGAGTAGAGCAGAGACAGTAGGGATATAACCATACCAAAAACTGACAGTATAAGTGTAACACACTGAGAGATAATGTCCTGCATCACCAGAGTTATTTCACAATCAGAGTTCAGAGTTATTTCACAATATTGGCCTGCTCACTGTACATTATCCTGCTTAAAACATGGTTACTTATGCCAAAAAATTAATGATTTGACACAAAATATAAATTTTTAAAATTATTTCATTGATTTAAAGTGATTTTATGGCTCCTCCAAAGTCTGTGATCAGAACGGTGTCCATAACAACTGCCTGTTCTTCATAGGAACGGTCTCTCATACATAGCAACACATACTATTTATCATGATGTGAAAAAAATAAGAAAAATGATTAAATGAAAAAAGACACTTTATTAAATAATAAATCTGATGTGTACAGCATTTTTTGTTTGTATATTTTTTCCTTTTAACTTAAAGTGCTTCTGTTTCCCTTCTTTAATAAAATAAAATAAAATAAAATAAAATAAAATAAGTATCCTTAAAGTGGCTCCTGGATTTGTTTGTTTGCTCCACGTTCAATTATGTTGTCTGTTTGTAGTAAAAGCTGCTTCAAATATGTGAATAGAAAATAGATCCTTTAGCTGATCTGGATATCACTTTTTATATTGATGAAATATAAGATACGTTCAGGTATTGATATGACAGGTCACCAAATACAGTGTAATTTTAGTATGGCAGGTAAATGAAGAATAATATGTAATTTGTATCCCATCACTTTGTTTTATCAGCTCACTTCTTAAAAATCTAATCAGAATATTTTATAGTAATTTCAAACTTACTTTTTATTCATTTATTTTTCAGGACCTTTCAAGCCCCGTCTACAGGGCCTTCATAGTCCACCAGTGGGCCACAGCCCACACTTTGGGAATCACTGAATTAGTCAATAGAAAGAAAATTAATTGCAAACTATTTTGATAATCGATTTATTGTCATTTTTCAGCAAAAATGTTTAACATTTGCTTCTAAAATGTGAGGGTTTGTGTATTTCTTTGTCATTTCTAACAGCAACACTTACTAACAAAGATGTGAGATAAGTTATGTTTAAATTTAATCACAGTTTCTAAATCTTACAGATTCAAATGGATCATTGAGTCTCATTTTTTAAAAGCTTGAATGATTTGTTTTGGAATTATTCATATACAGAGAAATTTTGGCCAGACACTCTTGAGTTCATCCAAACATATTTCACAGCAAATTTCTCTTTTTGTTACAATATATAAATATATGGATGTGATAAAACATTAATAAAAATAATAATAACTCCTTATATCACACTACTTATATCAGATCATCTTTGACTGACATTTGTGTGCGCTTGTACCCTGGACTAGATGTTATTGTGATATTTTGTGTTTTTTGTTTCTTTTATGTATTGCATCTGCCTTTGTCTTTAATAAAGTCTATTAAAAATAAAGAATTTTTAAATTTTTTTTGACATTTCGTAGCTGATGATTGATCGATTAATGGTGAAAATGATCTGCAGATTAATCAATAATGAAAATAATTGTTAATTTCCGCCTTGCTGGTATGTGGTTAATAAATAATATGTGTGTGCTGGGAGTGGTGGAAGGCTCAATCTAAACGATGCTATTCTGACATCAAATATGATTATTTGTATGCAGCATGTGTTCAGATGTATTATTTGCATGCGGAGGGCTGGACGCTGTTTTGTTGCATTCCTGCGGAGGGTTTGACCTTTGACCTGGTTGTTGCATTCCATAGAGGCTTGTCCTGCAGCAGCAGTATAGCACAGCCAGTCCTGCACTCACATTGCTTGTGTGCACAGAGAGACGATGTGTGCTGAGCTAGTTTAGACCAGGCACTGGACCCAGCAGCGACAGTATCAGAGAGCGGCAGACAGCAGAGCATCGTCCCGAGCTGAGAGGAAAGGCTTGTTGTGGCTCCGCACACAGTTAACACAGAGCGTAGTTAGCCATTTTGCTAAGCAAGCTCCCTCGCCATCGTACTGAGGTGCTTTGTAGACTCACACAGCAGCAGGCTAGCCGCAGACACACACACGCAGAGGAAATGAAGGACAAACAAAAGAGAAAGAAGGAGCGGACCTGGGCTGAGGCGGCTCGCATGGTAAACTCTGATCTCAACGTTTAACAGCTGCATGAGATAATGTGTGAATGAATGTTAAGTGATGCTCCAGATGTGTTGTTGTGTTTGGACATTCTCCTCACGACCACAGCCTGCCTACAGTATCAGCTAGCTGTTAACATAGCAGTGCTAAGCTAGCCAGTAGGCAGGCTGTGTGTAGTTTAAATGTAACTGGAGGGGAACATGTTAGCACTGCTGCACGTCTTTCTGGCTGCTCACATAAAAAGCTACGCAACGCAACACGCTAACACTGGCTAGCTTGCTAACATCCACCTCTCGTATTTTAAGCTCTTTGTTTGCTAGGCAGCAAGCTAGCTAGCTCTTTGCTAATTACCACCAGAGCAAGCTGGGCAGCTCAAAGATACGCCAGCGCTACGACAAGTTTACGCACTCAGTGTGAATAAAGCAGTCAGTAAAGCGTGACCCTGGTAAACTCGTAACGTTAATGTAACGCCTAACGTGGTGTAAAAGTAGCTAATGTTGACGACCATAATGAACGCTAACGTTAGCATAGCTAACGGCTAACATTCCCCTCCAACCAGCTCAGCTGTCTCGTGAACACACTGCCGCGGAATGATGCAGGAAAATCAAAATGTCCCGTAAACGTCAAATTAAACAGTCTGTTGAGCAATATTAATATTTCCGAAATAAATGTAGTCACATTTATTGAAAGAAAAACGCTAACCGTTAGCAGGCTGGGGGCGGGGGTTATTTTCACAGCAGATTACCTTTATTTAATGAATTAAAACGTACACTGACAACTGGGCAGTTGGCTACACGTCGGATAAATACATTTGTGATTGTGTGTAATTGTGGTTAGGTGTGTTTTTTCCTCGGTGTTTATCTACGGTGTGAGGGCAGTGGGTTCACCAGCTCCTCGGGTCTGTTTTGGACAGATAGGCCCTTTCTTTCTACTCATACAGCGGGCACGGTACACGAACAAGTGCAGAGAACCACAGTGAAATCTGAATGAGCAGATTTTGTTCCAGATTAACAGAAAACCACATTCACTGTCTGTCAGCTTATACTTACATAAATCTCAAAACATGGGTGTGATGCACACCATGAAGTGGTTGATATTCACTCCTTTTGTTGTCATTTTTAATAGCATATCTCATTTTACAATGACTCCAGATGAAGTACATGGGAAGGATTGAATTTTTTCCTGCCCAGTACCAAAGTCGATAATAGAATTTTGCAGATTGCCCAATAATGAGTACCAGTGCATTAAAAGACATGCATGTGTGTGTATACACATATTTTATAACAGCTCTATGCTACTAACACTGTAGGGATGTGATATGATTGCCATCAGTGGCTAAGTTTACATGCACACAATATTCCAATCTTATCCTGAAAAAGATCAGATTCCTTCTAAGCTATTTACATGGTTAATGAAAATGAATATTCCTTTAATATTCCTATTTACATGCAGCTGTGCATGCTGTGATTATGGATGATTCTTTCTATCAAAAGTGTTTTTTCAAAGTTTTCCACCAGTGGCAGACACAGCCCCCCTCTTTCATAAATTCAACCACCTTCTTGAAGAGGTTAACATTGCTGTATTTGTCCATATCCAAAAATATGTTCATCAGATGTTTAAAATAATGTCCAAAAGAAGGTGTGTTTCTCTCTTCAACCACAAATGAGATTTTCATTTGTGTGTGCATCTCTGTTGCTTATCTCTTTACAGCAAAGAGCATAAGAGGTTGTCTGTGAAAACTCCTGAGATTGAGACACATATTCTGAATTTGCTGTTTACACACCGAAGGATAAAAGAGCATATCCTTACATGTCTCAATCAGAATATGCTCCTTTCAGAATAAGACCTAATCTGGAATACACAACTGGTACTGTTTACATGACCATTATCAAATTCAGAATATTGCCATATTCCGGATATGAGGTGAGAACTAGTGTTCATGTAAATGTAGCAGCTGTTGTTTGGCCTGGCTCAAACAAATACATACAGAGGATGAATTTCATAGAACATGACTTTACCATCCTGGGGAGAAAATGGTGTACAGGACGCTGCTGGGAAGTCAGGATCCAATTTTGAGGTTAAGATATTATGTGGTATTGGTTCATTGTATAGACTCCATAACAGCAGGTTAGGCAGTACCAGAGGCATTTCCCCATACTGGGTTGGGTGATGTGACCTAAGATTTGTTATTATTTATTTTTTATGACAATGTTTTTTACACTGACTGTACTGTATCACAGTATTAAATAAATAATAAGGAATAAGCCACTCAAAAACATGATTTCTTCTTACTCTGTTTGGCAGTGTAAGGGAACATATCTTATGAAAGGAAAAATGATCACTAACAGTTCCAGTTCCAGGCTCCAAAAAGGAATGAAAAGGAGGTATAGACCTACATGTGTTCTGGGAAGACTAGCGTGCCCCATAATGTAGGTTAATTTGTAAACGTAATGTGATTAATTTGCAGTTTGACAAGTGGTAGTATTAGGCGTCTCAACACCACTTGTTTGGCAGAAAACCCAGAGTATATAAATAGAAGTACAATAGTCCATGTACCATAGGGCACTGCGGTACAGTTTTTCTTGATTGTCAACATTAGTCCAACATCACCCCAGTCTGTTGGAGCACAACTGATGCTAGTAGCCAAAGCTCCCCAACGTGCTAATGCTAAGTACAATAGGTGAATCTGAAGAATAAACAGTAAAGCAACATAAAAATAATGAATCTTACAGCTTTCAAGTCCATTTCAATCGATCCAAAACTCGCTTTGACTGGCCCTCATTAAGAAAGCAGTAAAGTGGTAAACTTAGTGTTCATATAAGAGTTATCAGTTGTTGTGGGGACATATCCATCAAAACTAAAGTTAATTCACTGGGGTTTCACATCCTCAGATGGTGGGAGCAGAAGATTTTTGTGTCTGTTCTTGCAGAGAACAGAAATTGGGACACTTAGCTCGTAATGTTACCTTCTACTAGGAATGTGCGTAATTAGTTGACTACACGATTAAATGTCGCCACCCAAATACTAGTCATTTAAACCACTTATCAATATTTCATTCATGCACGATGTCAGTTAACTGTTGCCTCTAAGATGTTATGCAGCTGCCTGCCATTAGTCAGGGCTGCGGCACTGTCAGACAGCAGCCCCTCATGCTGTACGCCGTAAGCATGTATGCCCCAATGGCCAATGCAACCCTGGATGTTTTTATCAGCAAAGTCAGACAGATGACAGCTCATAAAACCAGTGCAGTTTGTCAGTGTTTTAATCTAGATGGAAATAGATGAGATGGAGATAAATGGAAATAAGGTTGAATGTAGACTGTGACAGAATAAACTGATATATAACCACTCGACTGGAGCAACATGTGACCACATTCAGCACAGACACGAACATTAACCTGCAAGCAGAGCAGCTGTTGCTAGCACTGTTAACATTAGCCACACTGGGTGGCAGGATGGCAGCTAACATCAATTCTGGGTCATTTACCCACCAACACTCTGATCCTCTTCAGTCTGAAGAGTTGAAGCCTTTAGTGAGTTGTTGTCATGTTTTGTACGTTAATGTTTAAGGTTTATATTGCACAGTGCAAAGTAGCGCACATTACATCAGTATTTAAAGTACGATTTGTTGATTGTTGACTGTGATTAACAGCTTCAGATGGCTTTAATCTGCACAGTTTTTTTGTGGACAGTGTTTAACAGTATAAATGAATGAATCCTGCTCAATTTTAACTACTTTCTGACTGGTTTCTTAAAAGGATACTCCACTTTCCATGATAACCCACTCAGTATGTACTCACTACTATGCCGATGTGATGATGGGTGAAGGTCTTCAGTTCACAAAACAATCCTGGAGTTTCAGCAGAAAACAGGGTAGCAGCCTCATCCAGTACAATGGCAGTGAATGGTGACCACGGATAAAACGTTAAAAATAGACATTTTGTGTTTGTTTTGTGTGCTATTTTTAATGTTTTCTCCGTGGCCACCATTCACTGCCATTGTACTGGATGAGGCTGCTACCCTGTTTCTCCTAAAACTCCAGGATTGTTTTGGAGTATCACTTTTATGTTAGACTAGTTGA
Organism: Lutjanus campechanus; assembly: GCA_027495735.1. NCBI lineage: Eukaryota > Metazoa > Chordata > Actinopteri > Lutjaniformes > Lutjanidae > Lutjanus > Lutjanus campechanus. Next base: position 14,920 of record JAJHUR010072410.1, on the reverse strand, counting down.
CTAGTCTAAATGAAATTTTGAGTTTAATTGACAGGGAAATTAATCGCCAGGAACATCTGTGCCCTCTACATCTCCCTGTTACACAATCTGTATGTTGTACCAGCGTTAACAAGGAAAATAGTAGTTACTGGATGTAACTTCAGCTCTATGACTATATTTGCAGCTCTCAACCTGAATGTTATTGCAGCCACAATAAAGCACATTCATTTAAATATATAGTAATGGGTAATGATGGTATTGCAAAATCCATGTCATGACAGAATGTAATGCCGGTGACGAAACCAGTTTACTGCCCACCCCTGCTGGTATTCTATCAGAACAACTCTAACAACGGGTCTGCGACATATTCTGCTATTATGAAGCTTAAGACAGCCAATTTCTATTAAAACACTATGAGAAGTCTTAAGTCAACTGTCTGCTTATTGTTGTCGTAGTTAGTGGTGGTGTTGTACTGGACCACATTTTGTTTAAATATGTTAATATTTTTTATCCCCACATATTTGTAAATGGGTTGGACAGTTACAAACACCTAAAGATAATGCAGTCAGGTTCAACCCCCACTGCAAGCTAAAACCTAAATAATAAACATCTCTCTGACGGCATCAGTTCAAACTGAACATCATTATCTTTGTAATGGTAGAATTTATGACTGAGCTGTTGTATTGGACTGAATAATATTTTACACATTACCTATTAATAGCCTAATAATATAAATATAATAAAGTGTAGACTTCAGTACATCAGCAACTCTGGCACCACCAACAACAACGACAAAAGAAAATCGAACCATTCATGTGTCAAAGTTATCCTCAAATCTTAAGCCAAGTCTCAAGTATTCAGCTGTATGTTCAATTCATCCCGAAGTAGCTTAGAAAATTGTGTGTATTTTCCTTAACTGGAGTTGGAAATGCTAATGCTCAATTGATTCATCATTAAATAGGATACAAAACGCATTGTTTTCTCATTTTCATTTTAAAAATTCCTTTTCTGATGTTTTTTTTAAATCATTTTAGGTTTCCTTATTCAACAAATACCTCCAACATTTATGCTGATTTAAAAAAAAAAAAAAAAAAAAAAAAAAAGTACACCTTGTAAATTCTGTTAAATTTCCTGTCTTATACCGAACTATGACAAGCTTACCCATAATTTACACCAGGCACGGCTGCATCACGGCACTCGAAAAGATATGCAGCCATTCTAGTCAATGTGCGTTTACACCAGATGCGCCGCTGCGTCCCAGAAGCAGCTCAGTGCTGCGCTCCGCAGAGAATACGCAGCAAGCCTATTTTTGACGGATGGCGCGTCAACCTGCGCAGAGAAGATCGAACCAGAAAGGAAGTCCCGACACGAAAAGCATAGTGAATCCGGTCAATTTTCAAAATAAAACATCTCGTGTCGACGACGGATCGTATTTCACTTCATTCATTCAATATTACGTTCTACCTAGCGACAACAGGTATGTTTCATAATATTGAGATGATTATAGAGATGTATTTTTTAATTAAACAAAGCTCCAAAACTTTGATCCATGAATTTGAAAACTGAAGCACAATAAAGAAGGAAATAACATTAAACACAATTAAAACATACATAAAAAGAAACCACATAACTACATGGACTACTTACCCATCGTAGAAGCACAAAAATCAAGGAAAAATGACCAAAAATGGCGAAGTAAACAAGTCAACAACTGCTCCGCTTCCTGAGACGCTCCGCTTCTGAAACGCTGGTGGTGTGAATTGAAGTCGCGAGTATGACGGAACAAAACCGCGGCGCAGCTGTGACGCGGCACAGCCATGCCTGGTGTAAATCCCGGGTTAGACAAACTTAGTTTCCTTGTTAACTCATTCAAATTGGATTCAGACTTGACTGAAACAAAACAACCTCCCTCTTGCTCCTTTCCAGCTTCATGCCTGTCCTGTTTTTGTATATGTCTTATCGGGTACTCTGCACCGAGGCCCAATGTTGACTTAAAGCATTCAGCAAGTATCAGACTTGTGCCAACACTGCTTGAATTTTATTTGCAAGCTCGAGCCTAAGCAGTGCAAATTAAGAATTACGATAGAGCTGGAGAGAAGTAATGTGCTAGCCACTTCACTCGTTAAAATCAGCAAACAAATGACACTTAGAGCACAAACCACCATGTTCTGTACACAGTTACATTTGAATTTTGGAACTTTGGAATAGAAAACAACTCTCACAATGCATCATGGGAAAATATGCAAATGAGGGCCCTCTCTCAGCCTATCGGTTAAAGGATACAATTTCAAAAGTTACATTACACAATCTACACAAGCTTTCCAGACTGAAGCTCAGTTTCAGCCTCACGTAATCTCACATCGAACAAAATCCACATTGTGTATCCCTAGTAGTAGTTGTAGTGAGACAACTATTAGTAGGGATACACGATGTGGATTTTGTTTCAGACAATACAGATAACTGATAATTACCTGCTTCTCATTGCGGATGCTGATAAGATAACTGATAATTTCATGTATTCGCTTTTTTAAAAGAACTTTATACAAGCTGTTTATGCACACCAGAGGGTACAAATGGCTCAGACGTAGTGAGTAAAGATGGATGATTTAATATTCCACTGCTCCAACTGGACCAAATCTAATCAACATTATTACAACAAAAACAAAACAGTTCTGACGCTTCAAATGTTTGTTTTTTCTTGTAAAGTTCATCAAAAAACTTTTAAAAAAACGTACTTTGGCTTTTCTAGAGCTCTTGCCTAAGAATTTAAATTAAATGGTCTGACATAATCTGTCATGTCAGATATTATCATAGCCAATATTTATTGGCGAATATACACTGATACTAGTATCGACCAGTATGGCTGGACCAATGTTCATCTAATTAACCTGCCTCGATGTTTATCGTGCAATCCTAACTACAACTACTATTACTACGACTAATAATGTTAATAATAATCAGAAACATCAAGAAAAAAGACTGCAGGTATCAGTGCAGTATCGATATTGGCAGATTTTCAAATTCCGTTATCAGAATGGGGGAAAAATTAGATAAAAATGGCTGCAACTGCTTCTCTGTCCCTTGCTGTCCTTTTCTTCGATGTCTGCTTCTGCTGACACTGTTATTGGCCAGCTTTGCTGTAAAGGCTAGTTAGTTAGTTAGTCCAGAACTGACCAGCTTCCTTTCTGTGATTTTAACAAACCTAATAAATGATGAGAAAATAATTTTTATGTTGTTTTTGTCAGTGATGTGCTTCTTTAGAACCGCTCCAGGACCTGATTTTTCTGATTTGTTTTCTTTTCTTAACAGTGCACAAGTGTCTGTGTGTTCAAAACTATATGGATGTTTTCCAGGTTTTGGAGAACTTCTCTGATGCACCCATGACTCCCAAACAAATCCTCCATGTCATTCAGACCAAGGGACTGAAGGAAATGAGGTCAGAGACACAGATACACACGCGCACACAGCTTTTTTTGTAGAAGTGTCAGCTGCTACTGTTCTGATGCAAACTGTGCTCTTGAAGCTGACTGCAGTAACTGATGTCAGAAGTCTTATGTGGACCTTCACATTATTTTAGAAGCAACAAACATGTCTGATAAAGGTCTAGTACCAAAACGTGGCAAATAAATGATATATTGCAAGTAGGGCTGGGCGATAAATCGATTTTATCGATTAATTCGAATTTGTACTTGTTTTAATGAAAATCGATTTTCTCATCAACATCCGCCACCAACGCCTGCCTGCTGGGCTCAGAGTAGTAGTTCAGAGAGCGTGGAGAACAGCGACTCATCGTATTGAGTGAAATCAAGGCTATGACTTTTTTCACTGATGTAACTATGCTGTCGTCAAAGAAACATCATAACACTGTGATAATTATTGAAACTTTGGAGATATCAGCTGTCTTAACTACAGAGCTTGTCTCTGTTTACCGGTGCAGTGGAGCTCTGTCTCACCCTGTCTGTGACACAGTGTCTGTGCTGATTGGTTACCCGTAACTTCTAACCAATCAGATGTGCTGTAGGCGGGACATTGAGCCAGAGATTAGTTGTGTATTATACTGTGCAGTGTATAATGATCTAATGTATGTGTATACATAGAACAGTAGCCTGCTGTATAAGTTTGAAGATTTTAATCTTATTACCATTATCATTACTATTATCATTATTATTACATTACATAACTATGGTGATAATTACAGACAGATCAAAGCCAAGTGCATTTTTAAAATAATTTAACCCTAACTCCACAATTTTTTTCTTTTTTGCTGATCCGAAAAATGATCTGATCCATGACTTAAAACTGTGATACAATGATACGAAACTTGTTTTGAACAATTTCTTTGTCATCTGCAAATTGATTTTAGGTAGGGGGTGAAAAAAATCGATTTAAATCGTGAATCAGGATTTTTTGTGAAAAAATCTGAGATTTTTTTTAGGCCATATCGCCCAGCCCTAATTGCAAGTTAGACAGTGTGCGGGAGTCCTGGAACTTTTTGGTCTGTCCGCCTCTCTCCAACGCACCTGTCTTATTTAATAGATGTGTGAAGTGTTTCCTTTGTTCTAGAAGCAGGATTAAAAAAAGCAAAGTGTCGCTGGTGACTTCGGTGATCAATCATTTGTCAATCATTCAATCCACAGTCTATTATTGCATTTGAACATAACTTCCTGAAACCTTTAGTTGCCATTTAGATTGAAGCTGTATAATATGAAGATGAAATCCCACTTAAGGAACACCGTCTTGTGACATATAGCCCCAACTTTTATTCCCATGTTGGAATTGATTACTTTTTTGTTTGTCAAGTATGTTTAGCAGTCAGTGAACTGATCACACAATACTGAACTGAACATGTCAGTCAATGTGATTATAACTGAGTTTTTATTTCCTCCTGCATGGACTGCCTGGCCTGCTGCTGACCTGAACAGGAGGTAGGTTGGAGGAACATAGACCTTTATTGTTCAGCTATTACTTCTGTAACTAAACACCTCTCCTCTTTTTCATGCTCTTTCATTTTCTCTAAGGCTTTACGTATTGCTTAATCTTGGCACATTGTGTTGGTATGGTTAAGGCAAACACACAATTTGTCACATTTAGTCGGCTGATATTAAGTCATCAGTCATACTCATTGATCTTATGTGTGTTTTGATCAGTCCATTATCTATTTGTAAAAAAACATGTCTAAGGATCACATATGAGCTGTAATTTGAGACATAATGTGACTGAACTCATCAGAGGGAGAGAACTGCAAGACGTGTTTTGTAAAGTGAGTGAACATACGACAGGGTTTCAACATTGGTTAGAGAGACAGCTGTCACTTTTTCTGATGTAACAACAGATTTGTCTCACACAATTGTTTTGACATAAAAAAAAATTTGAATTTGACGTAAGTATTCACAGTAACCTGCACATTTCTTTTAAAGATTTTTAAGTTTTTACCATCAAAGGTGCTGTTAGAGGTTCTGAAGAAAGAATTTGATTGGTGAGTTTTATTCCAGGGTACTTTTAGAAGTAACTCACTGCATTAAAGTGTTACTGTTAGTAACTTATTAGAGCACTGTTGTGTTACTAAAAACGAAAACCACTTGGCGATACCTTGCGCATGTTCATTATATTGCCCTAAAAATCTGACAGTGAACTGAACAGAGGCATCTAACACAGCCACCTCTAGGAAAACCATAAAACATGACCTCTGCTGCGAGGGCAGTGCAGCACCTGAACAGTCTAGAGGTATAAACGGTTAACAGGGACAGATGTAGTTTGATTTCTCAAAAAGGCAGTGGTTGCAAGCACGTTTTGATCTGGTGTCTTAATAACTGCGTTTGCCAGATGAACATGAAGGCTGCGGTGAAGAATATCTCATTGTTCAGTCTGTTTCACCTCAAAAACTCTGTGACAGCTCTGGGTTTTGGACAGCGATGTCTTTCCTCAGCTAACAGCACAGCAGAGAGGCTGCTCTCCACTGCTGGAGACACAGCATTAATAATAGCACAGCGGAGCACACCCTCCCCCTCATTTTTTTTATTCTCATACAGGCAGGAGACTGTATGATGCTTTCAAATTGATTAATTCATTAATTAATGACTTAAACTTTTTTTAAATAAAAAGGCTGCAAACCCAATTGCCAGTTATGTTTCATATTGTATTTCAGGGGAACTTGGGCAAGAGACTTTGTGCCCCCTTTTCTATTCATTCAAACAAGAACATAATCTGAATCAAATCAGAGAAATGGATTCCCGCCCCTAAATTTAACATGTGCATCATGTTTACTTCTAAACAGGGCTGCTTCTTGAGTTTTGATGAGGATGCCTGAGTGTGTGCTGCTACTGATGGATATAATCCAACTGGCATCCCATGAATTAAAAGCTTAAAATGCTGATGCATCGATAATCGTTTTATCATCACATTGTAGTCCTCTGAATCAGAATAAAGTCGCAAGGTACCAGGAGATTCCCACCCCTAATTCAACTCAGGAGAAATTTTTCTTAACATGTAGGATAGTCAATAGACTTCCAAGGCTAAAAAGCCTCTCAAAAGGTTGGAGCATTGACTCAAAGAAGGCTTTAATCATGCAGAACATATCCATCTTGAGAACTGACTTGGGATACCGAGACAAGACCATAGCCTGTCCGTCCTCTGTCTGAAATGCAAAAACATCACCCTGGGAGTCTCCTTCAGTGACAGGTGCAGGCATTGGTACTTCTTACAGTGGTGGAAATACAGTTAAATCATCAGCAACAGATTGCTTATTTTAAAACACAAGTGAGTACTTGAATGGGAAAACTAACGGCTAGAATCCAACAGGCATGACTGTGCCGTGTCAGCTTGAGCCGATCACCGCTATTCTCTGCTTCAAGTATGCACCAAATATGCACCTATCTATTTTTGACAGATGCCATGTCAATTTGCACAGAGCAGATTGAGCGGGCAAGAAGTCAGACACAGAAAATGAAGAAAGAATTTTCAAAATAAAAGACCCCGCACAGACTCACAATCATGAAGGCAGACAAAAAAGAAATATTTTATTATGTAACCTACTTACACATTACTTTGCAAGGCAGCTGGAATAGCAAGACCAGGCAAGGATCCATCTTGCAAGTCTTCAAGTTATCTGTTTGACTGGTGCAGCCAATTAGCATCCTAGGAGGGACTACTGGCAGCTACAGGCATGGTTTTAGATGTGAAAACAGCGAGAAGCGGCTCATCTCAAACAAACAATGGTGGCTTCTTAAGAGGTTAGTGTAGATGGTTGGTTGAAGTTAGCCTGTGTCAGATGTGATAGACAGATGATTTATCCAATCACCTGCCAAGTGTTTTTTGAACGTGCCTGCCCTTTTCCAAACAGTTTCTATGGACAACTTCTCAGATGGTTCTGTGTAACAAACCATGGTTAACTTGCCCATGGTAGAGGCACTAAAAGCAAGTAAAGAGGACCAAACCAACTAACTCTGAACAAGTCAACGTAATCAGACGGGCAAAACGCCCCACTGCTGAAACGCTGCTGGCAGGTGCATGCAGCCATGTGCGGGACAGATCAAACCCATAATGCATTACGTTGCTCGTTCCAACAAAAAAGTAATCCAAGTACTCTGACGTGCTACTTTGTTCCCCCCAACACTGACTGGGAATGAGACTCAACAATGAACCATCTTTATCCAGAATCTCTTACTCCACTTTTAACCAGACTTGCTTGGGTAGTTGCAGGGAATTGTCCAAAAGACCTAATACAACCAGTATCAAAGGAATACATGTAACAGAATAAAGGGTGTCTCTGACAGTCAACATATTTATGTTATCTCATGGTGAACATTGTATTATCATGTTGCTCAACCTGAGCTTTTATTAGTTTAGTTCATGCAGGGATTTACTATTATTCAGAGCATTGTGGCAAAAAGATGTGACCAACAATTAGCACTAATAATTCTCCAGATCTTAATTTGGCTTTGTGTCTTTAGTCTGACCCTTTGTGTCCAATCACATACATTGTAACTGGATGTTTGTGTATGTGCAGTGGTACAGCTCCTTTGGCCTGCCTGGTCACCATGCTGCACTCGCAGGTGAGAGGAGACCGAGTCAAGAACAGCATCTTCTTCAAGCTGCCTGGGAGGATGAGCCTGTTCACTCTCAAGGTATTCAAACTGAAAAATTATCTGTCATTATAACAATAGTTTAGAGCAGGAAAAAGACGATAAATCAGCCGACCTCACAAACATTGCACAAACATTACAACTTGTATCAGCGGAAAACTGCTCCAAAAAGTTGCATTTTAAAAGATAGAAATGTTGTCTATTGCTCAAAATAATCATCATGTGAGTATTTTATTGGGAACTCTTTGGATTTGGTGCATGACCACAAAATCAGTCAATAGGAGACCTTGTGGTGTGATGATGAAGAGGGACCTGTTTATGCTGACCCTGTACTGTTGACACTCTGTAGAAGAATGCCCTCCAGTGGACAAAGACAACCTCAGAGTCAGAGACGCCAACAGAGCAGTCCGGCAGTACCACCACCCCAGCTTCCAGCAGCAGCACCCCTGCAGCAGGCTCGGCTGTGGCCCCGGTCGGCCCCACTGAGGCCACTGAACAGGAGAGCTGTGACTCCACTGAGACTACCGCCGCTGCCAGCGGAGACAATGATGGTAACAATACACCACACACCAGTGACCTCTCATTACATCTACACCAGTTTTATTGTAGTGATCAGTTCATCATGCGCTGTATATGATGAGCAAGTCACCTTGCATCCTTGTATCTTTAAATGCCCCTGTCTTTCCTTGCTTTTATATGACGACACATTCTTGAGCCAGTCCAGTGACTGTGCTAATACAACACCAATCCACCGAACGTGATGACATGTCTCTGTTGAGGTGTTACTATGACGGTGAGCCCAGACACCCTGTGAAGAAAACTCATTCCAACCACTTGTAGAGTTCCCCGAGATTCTGAGGTGGTAAGCCACCCACATCCTAAGTGTCCCATCTCTAGATCAGTTTAGTTAGTACATGACTGCCTAATCAGAAGTAGGGCTGAACTACTGATCGTAATTAAGTAATTAAAAATGCTGATCACTGTTCCTCAGAGCCTGTAGTGACGTCTTCAGGTTGCTTCTTTTGTCCAACCAGCTGCCCAAATCCCAGACATTTAGTGTCATAAATGACAAAGAAAAGCTCTAAATCCTTATATTTGAGAGGCTGGAACCAGCAAATGTTTGACATTTTTGCTTAAAAAATGAAATCTAAAACTGAGATGATTAATTAATTCTTGAAATAGTTGACAACTAATTTACTTTGCATGAACTAATTGATTAATGGACTAACAGTTGCCACTCAGAAGCGACACTCATGTGAAATGGCACCTCTTACTTTCTCTGTTTGTACCCAGCGTTGTGATCAAAGGTGGGGATTTGAATGTAAATTGACTGAGAGCTTCCCCTTGAGGCTCGGCCTGGTTTTGCATGCACAGTGCTGTAGGTCTCCAGCATTGAGGTGCCAGTGTAGGTCATTTTTGCACTGAATGTCTTGGTGATTTCAATCTGTACTGGCTTCCTCTGCTTTTTAGATACAAGTAGCCTAAATGAATGAGCACTGGTGATTTGTAATCACTGGCACTCTTGGCCCTTGTTTCTTTCACAGTTGGTGTGTAACAATGGCCAAATGCATGGTGTGATAATGGTGGCATTAATAGAGATTCAGCCAAGAATCTATTAATGAATGTTGCCCTATGCTAATAGGATCCAAAACAGTACGAAAGCAGCCTCAGCTCTAAGGCTGGGTACCAAACTTTGGTACTTTTATGGCACTGACTGAATTGCTTAGATCCTATCACTTATACAAAATGTCTTGTTATTCAGTACTATGTTTTAATATCTAAGGAAAAAAGTCTAATTAGCTTCAGTATGCAAATCAGCATGCAGTCTGCTACCAGTCTTATTCAGCTCAGATAGAAGCTGCTGTTTTACGATCTCTGCTAAGATATGAAATAACGATCATTGCAGAGTTTGTCAGTAAGTTTCAGAAAGAGCCACAGAGTGTCTTTTCTTTGCACGCGTCATGTAAATATTTCATGTTTTTTGCTCCTTAACGGTGCCAACAACATGAGATATGAGATGTAGCCACTGCACTGTAAATGTTTATTAAGTATGTCTGCTAGTGCTGGGTATCATTTAAAAATTGCAACAGCAGAACCAGTAGGGAGGCGAAGTCACACCCCTTCTGGTGGACCATCATGGGATCTTATTTTGGAAAAAATATGAACAGTAGTCAATGCTGAGACAGTTTTTTGATCATTCATGTGCCATGAATTGGATGTTTGCCCACTGAAAGAATAAAGTCTAAGTCCAAAAGGTTGCTGTTTGTCATGAAGTATCAGACTGTGAAGATACATAATTAGAAAGACTACACGCCCAAGAGTTGCCTAAGTGCCACCATGACTTTCTCCCCCCAAAAGCCAACACTAGCCACTGAAGCTACGAATCCATTGTGTTTTTGTACTGTGATGTAGTCACACAAGCAACGGTTCTTGCTTGTTCTCTTACTTCCCGGCTGATTAAAAAAACCAGGAGTCACTGGATAAAACACTGAGGGTAAAATAATGTTTCAAGCGACAGCGTTGTTGGTGCTGCTAACTGATGATGGTAAATAATGTACAAAACTGAAGCCAAAATATCCTAGATATGAGCGCTGCTATCTTGCACTGGTGATGTCATTTGGAGTCAGAGTCTGTCCAGTGGTGACCAGTGTTTGAGCCACGGTGTCGAGTTCCCGCCTACACAGCTGGCTGACTGAAGTGCTAGATGAGTTCAGCTGTCAATCAATGGCATAAACCCCATTTTTACATCATCAAATTACTAATTAAAACTAAACTGATGAGGGAAATGAATGCTTGAACAAACATTGGTGTGATAAGAAGTTCCTTAAAGTTAGTCCGCAAAACACTGGTGCAGTTTCAAAGGCAAACACTGTTGCAGAATCTCCCAAAGTCTGCAGTGCAAATCATAAATCCTTCCGCCCAATGTTAATAGACTACTCATGAGCCAAATAAATAAATAAAATAAATCAAAGTGTGTGTCAAATAAATGTTCCCCAAAGATGGTTTCTGTCATTATAAATAAATAAACCTAACCCTCAATCAGCATTAGGGTGAGTAGATAATAACTGAATTTTTTCATTTTTTTATCTTTTAAATTGACAAAAATCATAAATCTAGTCTGTGGCATGATTCAAATGCAAACAAAAACAGGTCTCTCACCCTTGACTATTTTTTCCAAAGTACATTGAAGAACGTATGTGGTTATTGGTTGTGAGCAAAATCATACGAATAAGCCCTTTTTATAAAATAGCTCAACAAAAAGGAAAATTGCAGGTATCATTTGACTGGAGAACTTACAATACTATTTGGAACTGGGTTATTTCAGTTGATAGCACTGATCAACACTCCACCCTAATCTCTGCTGTTAAGAAACGTGTGTGCGCGTGTGTGTGGCAGAGCAGAGTTGTAATTGTATTTTTTCCTGACCTGTAGCCTCGGTGGATGAGAGCTCGTCCAGCGCCTCCTGCTCCACAGAACTGCAGGCTCCTAGCACCCAGCCTCAGACCCGCCTCAGCAGGGCAGCAGGACAGCAGGGACGCACAGACACACAGCAGACCCAACATGCTCAACACGCCCAGACCAGACTGAGCCGCTCAAGACAGGTCAGCACCCTGTACGAAGCCACTGGCTGTTCCATGTTTACAATGGAAATTATATTATTATAATTATTATTATGTGTCATTTATTGTTTTAGAATTAAATATGAATAGTGTTAACTCCTGAATCTTAACAAGTTAGAATCATTATCCATGTCTCCCAGTCATGCCATGTGTTTGGACCTGATCTGTATTGAGACAGGAAAACACTGCTGCTTAACATATGAACTGTCCACTGTCTTCACCTGTTCATCCCACCATTTGTGTTGGTACAGTCAGGGAGACAGAGGAAGAAAGCAGTCATGATGCCTCGTGTTGTCCTCACCCCTCTTAAAGTGAACGGAGAGCACGTCCCCTCAGGTAAGAACCACAGAGAACAATAGCATGAACAACACACAAGTAATGAAAGTCAGAATTCAGACTGCTTATAGGCCTGACAGGTCAGACCCCAACATTATCTCGAAAATGAAAAAGACAGATAGCTTACTGATAAAACAATAAAACAGGATTTAATTGAATCCATTCAGCTATTTAAAGGCAAGATTTCTTGTTTAGAAAAAAAGCCCCCTCAGGCCTGTCACAGACAAGATGGGCCAGGGAACATTTCACTCATGCATGAACCTGCAGATGGCTTTATCATCAGGTTGAGTGGCTCAGTTACCCTGTGGTTTTTGCTATTGCAGGGCCCATGAAAAGGAGTCGAGGAGGGGTGGATGTAGACTTTGAAACACCGGGCTCCATCCTGGTCAACACCAACATTAGAGCTCTCATCAATGTGCGGACCTTCTCAGCCTTCCCCACACACTCGCAGCAGCAGCTGCTACAGCTGCTGCCAGAGGTGGACCGGCAGGTATGTTGTCCTTCTGTCCTTGCAGTTTTGTTTAATAAACACAACTTTACCTCAACTATTGTAGTTTCCTGCTAGTTAAATCATACATGTACATCTCAGTGAACTGACTCAATGTTTTATTATTTACTTTTCTTTTGTTTGTTTTTTTTAATTTTGTCACTGGTACTGAAGAGGTTTATCATCGTTTTAAACATTTTGTGCTGGTTTTGAGTTTGAGCTTCTTTGTGGAATACTACCCAAGTGAACTTCTTCATTCTTCATACAATGTGGTTTCAGTCTCCCTGGCACAAGTTGCCTTTGATTTTTAATGAATTATACAAAAAAAGATTAAACGAATTTTTAAAAAACACAACTTTTTTCCAATTTTCACTTGTTCCTGCAGAACAATTCAACATGCACCTCAATGTTTTAGAAAAGCTGCCGTGAAATCAGGCATTTTAGGCTGCAACAATCCACCCAAAGGCCTTCGAAATCCTGGAGGGATTGCTTATAGAAATATCACACTGAATTAGAAATCAGAAAAGAATCATTGTAGTTTTTGGCCAAATCATAGATGAATGAATTATGTTGCTTGAATATCATCTGAAAAATACCAGTAGACTAAGGAATTTTCTGATCAGTGTTCACTTAGCTACCATACCAGCAGTGTGAAATAGACTAGGCAGCAAATCAGGACCAAACATAACTTCATAGTTGCTTCATCATTCTTTTAGTGTATGGATGATATGCTGTGTAAAATTTGAAGTATCAATATGACCTGAAGCAAAGATGGTAAAAAAAAGATTTTCTGCCTCACCAACTAAATGCATGTAGGTTCTTGTGGCAAGAAAGTCACAACATGACACACAGGCTACAGTTTGTGCTGCTATCATTACACTGCTTTGTTCTGTGACATTACTAACATGTGGTTCAACAAGTTTGCATATATAACATCTTCCCTCAGCTGGGAAATATTGTCAGCATGTGAAAAGTGAAAGTGAAAGCATGCCGCTTTTACACCCAAAACTCTTTTAATCCAAAACTCTGAACATAACCTCCTCTGGAGTGGGCTGGGCATGCAGCATAAGTTACCATGGTGATCTAGCCAGGCTAGAAGAGAGACACTGAGAATTCTTTAGAGTCAACGTGCCCTACTAACCCATTTATGTCACATTGTAGTATACTCCTTAGGTCATGTTTTGTCATTTTTAGGGTCAATATGATGCTTGTGAGGAATAGGCTGTTCCTCATGTGTATTCATTGTTTTTTTCTACGTTGTGTCCTCTCCCCTTACAGATTGGACCTGATGGTATGGCCAGACTGAGTAGTTCAGCTCTCAACAACGAGTTCTTCACCCATGCCTCTCAGAGCTGGAAAGAACGACTGGCCGAGGGTAAGTGATCATAGTCAATCATGGACAAGCTGCCCCATTTTAGTGTCACTTCTGACAGGCTTACAAAGTCAGTCAAGTTAGGAATGTATTAATTACTGTGGGCAGGGGCGCTGCCAGGAATTTTGGGTCTCATGGAAAAAAAATCACATTGGGCCCCCCCTGCACAGCTGTTGTCACCAAATCTCTAGGACCTGACTGACCCATTAAAAGTTTTACATAACTCCAACTTTGAAGGCTTGCAACGGTCTTCCTTCGTGTAGTTCAGTAATACCAGTACAATATTTACTGCTAGTGAGTTGTACATGCAACAGTCTGCATACAGTATGCATTTCACTATTTGATGCAAGAGAACATAAAAAATGTGCTAAAGGCCATCTTTTACAGTCAGTGTAATTTTTATCGTAAAATTCAAAAATTCAAAAATTAATGAAAGACTTAAAAAAAAAAAAAAAACTTTAATATACATTAACTTTTCAATCAAAATAAATTAAGATCACCATCTCAAAATAATGAAAACAGCAGATTTTTGAACTGTACATATATGCTAACAAGAAAATAAAGTTGAAATGGAAAATGGAATTAAAAGGCCTGATGATTTACATCAGTGTCACTCTGACAGTTTACATCAGTGAGGATTTTTTAGACCACAACAGACAACAAACTGCACACCGACACACACCAAGGAGATGAAGAGGAGAGACAGAGTCTGACTCTTCATCATGACTTACAATAATGCAGCGCAGTGACAGACGTTTTGTGGAGACCAGCGTCTGTCAGTTTGGACTTTAGAGAGACAGATATTTTTATCTATAGTGTTTAAACCACAGAACTGTACAGTAACATCAGGATTCATCATCAGTAAAGTCTTTATATCTGTCGGCACTTAAGACACACGCTCCCCCTCCCTCCCTCCCTCTTCTCTGCAGCTCGTCTCTCCTCCTTTGCTCCTGTGATTAATTGCCATGAAGTAATTAAGTATTTTAAAAGTACATAAATCGGACTTGGAGTAAAAAAAAACACGCACCACAGAAGTGTACATTGA